>ML785332.1:364050-394059 GCA_009831015.1 Picea engelmannii
GTCGGATTTATATTACATTGTTTAATTTCAGTAAGATAGATTAGATTGTTTAATTTCAGTATTTAATTTCCCTTTTCATAAAACATAAAAGATAAAAAGAGATTCTTGGCTGTCTTAGGGCAGCGAGCACATGAGTTTTGCAGATTTTAACTAAATCTGTAGTTTTTTTTTATAATGTATATTTGTGCATAAGGAATTTCATAGTTGATAATTAGGTAGTAATTTAAGTTATTATAATCATAGTTAGTATTTTGTGCATATAATAGTTAGTATTTTATAGTTAGAATAGCGTAGTTAGTTTGGTTTGATTTATTAGTTTCTAGTTTCCTTTATTTTAGTTTGTTTTCTTAGTTAGTTAGCTCGTTTTAGTTTGTTTTATTAGTTTCTAGTTTCCTTTGCTTAGATCACTTAAATTAGATCAACTTTTTCTCTTTGGTTCTCTTAGAAGACCTTAGAGCGGCCAACGGAGCCGTTAAACTCGTCAGGGTGGTCCATTTCAAACGGCTTGGGTTATTTAGACAACCCCGGACCGGTTCCACTCTCCCAGTTGACGGACGGTCATTTTTGCCCGTCAACAAGGCCCAACCAGGGTTTCAGTGACCACAACCTTGTCCACTTGGCCACACTCGGGAGTGGCAAAGCCATTCTTTGATATGAAGGCTTGCCAGTAGTCACCACTAAGCTTCAAATGATGGACAATAATGATTTTGATCAAGCAGTGATGGAAAAGGCTGCTATCAGCCTTCTCATGCTTAAATCGTTTGGACATTTTATACAGGCTGTGTAGGAGGTAGTGAGGCATATTCAGAGGGTAGTCTATAAAATTCATAAGCAACCTAAGATGACAAAGAAACACCAAACCATAATGACCTTCGCAAGTCATGAATTGCTTAACAATTTCTAATAGATCATGCCACTTGGTCTTAAGGGAAGTGACATGCATACCTCTATCACAACTAACAATCTTCCTCGATGTGAATAGGAGTGGCCATGGGTTTTCGTCCACTTTCAAATTTTTAAACCACCTCTTCCCTTTAGCTGGCAAGCCTGTAGCCGAACTGAGGAATCCTTCGTCCAGTTCAAGATGGATGTCTCCAACCTTAGCCCTGCATCTGTCGAACGTGAGGGCAAACTGTTGGGCGACCGTAAGGTTGAAACCCTCAAATTTTTGGATAAAAACTAGCCAACCACTATTCTCCAGGTCTTCACGTGCATTGTCAAATAGCAGGAGCGTTTGGATTCCATTAGGTTCTATGCGCACTACAGGTGCCATAGGACAGAACACACAGTGAGCAGGGTAAATGGACAGGGGTTTGGACAGGGTATACGCAGGACCGTAAGCTCAGAGATTTCCCCAAAACCAATAGAGGTAACTTGAGATACAAGGCAGGCATTAATGCCTAAGTGTGCAAGGGTAGTGGAACGAAACAATCCCATGCAAAACATTCATATCGAATGTACAATCAACGACGCTATGGTGATTCAAAATCACTATTGGTGTGTGTTAAAAAAAATTCCAATCAACAACTATTGAAAACCATGATAAGTCGACCCAAATATTTGCACAAGCAATAGTGTTTGTATGATTTAAAGCAAAGCTATATTTCAAATTTAGCACCAAAGGTTTGACCATAACTCTCATGCATTGTATAAAACCATTGCACCACGGGTCTATTCATAATGTTAATGCGTTCTCATGAAACCATTGCACCAAGGAATTTGATCAAAAACAATAAAACATCAAACCACCATTGTATCAAGGATTCAATCACAACCATTAGAATACCATCACAATCTCATAAAAATGAAGTCATATTAACAACAAAAAAATGCCAAGTGAGTAAAGGTTTTGGTGTCTTGTCAACTGTGCGACTGTCATTGAGTTAGAGGTGAGATGACCACATAAACAAGAGTAACCATAATAATCCAACGACGATTTTAATGCCATCGACATGACTTTGAACTCAAGGTTTTCACGCTTGCAGTCGTGAAAACGAGAACAAAATACAGGTGTGCAAATGCGCAAAATAATCATGTCGTTTTATTCAAAAGATTGCGATGAGAATCAAGGGTTCCAAAACACTTGTGTAGGCAGCTTATAAGGATAGGATAAAAATGCGAAATGGCTGCCAACAATGGCGACACACTGGTAGAAGCAGTTATCTCTGCCAAAAGAACAAATCCAGATCATGATAATGGGAATAATTCTGACACAAAAACAACCAGAAAATTGTTTAAACATCATCATTAATCAAATATTCCAGCAATGTTTAAAGGATGAAAACTTATAACAGTCTTAAGACAAGCGAGCCACGATATTAAAGATAAAATATCCAATACTGTTGACAGAGCCACTGCTTCCAGTAGGCGTTCATAGCCTCGACAGGGTTTCCATTTAACCCACTCTGATATCTGTATCCTGCCAAGAAGTTCCAGATCAGAATAAAGGACATTTTAAGGTCAAAAGATTTGATACTTACGAATTTTTATACACCCGACATTGCTTCGCTGCCAGCGGGCCTGTTCAGTACCCCGACGAAGTTGTCTTGGCATCATGCATGCATTTACCCGCTGCCAGCAGACCTATTCAGTATCTCGATGGGTTTACAAGAACTTCCCATAGCTCTTTTAATGATTTATTTGGTTTTTAAAGATATAAAATTGAGCGGGGTGACGCTGAAAATTATGATATTTTGACATATTTTTTTACAGACCTTGAAAGAATTTTTTAAAACTGTCCTTCATTAAGATTTAGAGATGGTTCGTTTACAAGACCGACCTTCGAAAACAGGGAGACATCTTTTGAGTTATTCCCTTAAGGAACAGGGAAAATGTAAGAAGATAATGGATGATCATGACAGGCTTTACTTACAGAATGAAATCAATAAACTTCTTTCAAACAACAATATTTTCTCATCATGGCTGTAAATTTCAAAAGTATATTATAATTGATGTTTAGACAACTTTTCAGCAGTCATTTCAGAGAAAGAATTTTCTGTTTTCTTTGTCTAAATAGTTCATAATGCAGGTATGTGTATTTCCAAAAAACAAAAACTGATAAGTGCAAGGGGAAAAATCAAAACCAAAATAGTAAAAGAAAAGAAAAAAAAAGAAAAATATTTACACAGTCTACACAGGGTTTTCATCAAGCGAAATATCTTTTCAAAGCTTGGCCATTCACCAGATAGGTGTCAGGCTGTCCCTCCAGATTCTATAATCGGAAACAGCTGGGACCCAATTTCTCAGCAATTAAAAATGGTCCAAGCCATAAGTTCTGAAACTTCGTGTGCTCTCCCTTTCCCTCATGCGCTTTGTCCTATTTCAAGACAAGGTCACCTACTTCAAAGTTCCTATCAGAGGCAGAGTTGGAATCAAACTAGCTTTTGACCACTAGTTGATGCTAATCTAACTTACGTTTAGATTGAGCTCTTACCTCTTCTAGTTTCATTAAAGCGTTAATTCGGTTCTCCAAAAGGGGACAATCTTCTTCTTGTATTTTCGGTGATAGTTGTAGTTAGGGAAGAAGAATATGTGGTGGCAGAATTGCTTCTCTTCCATAGACAAGAAAGAAGGGAGAGTTACCTACAATAGTCTTTGGTGTTACCCTATCAACCCAGATTGCGTTTAACAGTGCATTATGCCAGTTTTTTTGATTCTCAGATACCGTTCTCTTGATGATTTTAATCAGATTCTTATTTGTTGATTCTGCCAATCCATTGCCCTGAGGGTAGTAGCTAGAAAAATACTTCAATTTAATTCCTTTTTCTAGAGAGAACTGACTCATCTCAAGAGACAAAAAATAAGAAGCGTTATCGAATACTAAACAGTCAGGGATGCCAAAACGAGTAATAATATTTGAATTTAAAAAGGCAATTACCTAACTAGTATTCACAGTTCTTAATGTGGCAGCTTCAGACCACCTGGTGAAGTAATCTGTGGCTGTTATGATAAAATTATGCTGCTGTGAGGATGGAGGATTGATTGGACCTATAATATCAAGGCCCCACTGTTGAAAAGGGGAGTCTACTGAAACAGGCTGTAAAGGAAAGGCTGGTTTTTGTAACTGCCCTGACGCCTTTTGACAAATAATACACTTGCGGCACAAGGCATGGGTGTCTATAAAAAGTGTGGGCCAGTAATAACCGGCTCTCAAAACTTTATGGGCAGTGGTTTCACCACCAAAATTCACTCCATCTTGTCTTGCGTGCAATTCTAGTAAGACTTTTTCTGCTTTGTCTTTCTCAAGGCAACGCATTAGTACTCCATCAAAATTTTGATGAAACAGAATACCATTAATCAGTTGAAAGAAGGCATATTTTAATCTTAACGCTCTTCTTTTAGTGGGATTTAGGTGACAGGGGGCTGACCCATGTTTAAGACATAATTTTATATCGTTATACCATGGACTGACAGAGTTTTGTGCACAACAGATTGCATTTTGATTGTGATTTCCTAGGTTTGACATATCATCTTCTTCTTGTTGTCCTTCTGCTGAGTCAGCGACTAAATTTCATAACCCTTGGCCTCTCACTATTTGAGATGGGGTGATTTCTATGTCATACTCCTATAAAGAGGTAACCTAGTTCGCCCTCTTTTCACCTAGTTCTTTATGCACTAACAAATTTCTGACAGCTAGGTAAGGGACAATAACTTTCGTCCTAGATTTCAAATGATAAGATCGGAAGTGTTTGACTACTTTGAAAACACCATAGGCTTTCTAATCTATTGCTGGGTAATTAAGTTCCACACCTTTGAAAGAAGAGATCATAAAGGCAATGGGTACTTCATTGCTTTCAACGTTCTTTTGAGTTAGGACGACAACGTAGGAGCGGTCAGAAGCATATGTGTAGAGTGTGAAGTATTGTGAAAAGTCGGGGCTCATGAGAGAAGGAGCGTCTATTATGGCCTTTTTTATTGAATTGAAAGCTTGATTTTCTAAGGGTCCCCAATGATATTGTGCATCTTTCTTAATTAAATTCTGTAAAGGTCTCACCATCTCGGAGAAACTGGGGATGAATCTCCTGACAAAGTTTATTTGGCCTAAGAAAGAGTGCATAGACTTTTTGGATGAGGGAGGGGGAAGTTTCAAGATGAATTGAGTCCTTTCAGGGTCGATAATCATCCCTTTGCTCGACACAATGAATCCTAAGAGTTTTCCTTGTTCTACTGCGAAGATAGATTTTTTTGGATTCAAGGAAATGTCGTATTTACGACATCGTTGTAGAGCAACTCTTAAATGAGCTAGATGATCAGTTTTGTTTTGGAAAATACAGTAACATCATCTAAGTAAACTACGACAGATTGATTGATTAAGCCTCGAAAAGTGATGTCCATCGCTCTCTGGAAAGTGGCACTGGCATTAATCAGTCCAAAGGGCATTTTCCTGTAAGCGTAGGTGCCCCATGGAGTGCGGAAGGTAGTTTTAAGTTGGTCTGGAGGCGACATCAGGACTTGGTTGTACCCTGAAAAACCATCCAATAAGGATAATATCTCAGAACCAGATACCTGTTGAAGGATTTGTTCCATGGGTGGGACAGGGTAGTTGTCTTTATCAGATGCTCTATTAAGGTTTCAGAAATCGATGCATAGTCGAATTTCCCCACTTTTCTTCTGGACAGGGACAAGGTTAGAAACCCATTGCGTGTGCCCAACTGGGAAAATTATCTTAACATTTAGGAGTTTATTTAATTCTTTTTTGACAGTCAGTTCGAGCTTAGGGTGCATTTTTCTTAAATTTTGTTGAAAGGGTAAGGTTTGGGGTTTCATAGGAATGACGTGTTGTATGATGTTAGGGTCAAAAGTTTTAAGGTCGTCATATGTCCATGTAAAAACATCTTTAAATTCCTTAAACAATTTGATAAATGTGGCTTTCTCTTGTTCAGAACACCCCACCCCTAAATTAATGCACTGTGGATTGTCATTAATTCCCAAGTTTACTTTTTCATACGATAACGAGGAACTATTGGTTGTATAGTTGACCAATTTTTTGAATTTATCTTGAAGATCATAAAATTTCTCTAATCTAACTACAGATTTAGGGATCGAATTTACCATGTCCGATAAAGATTCAGAAATTCTCGGATTTGGTATTACTGTGAAATTGCGCAAATTGTCGTCATGAGTGCATTCGTCAATCACCGCACCTTGGAAAGTTTCTTCCATATGCAGGAAGCTAATAATATGTTGATCATCATTGAAGACTCTCTAATTCGTGATGTTGTCGGGAACGGATGGCCTGAACAACAGTTGGACAGAGAATGCATTCGGGGACAAGCCTTCTACAGGAAAGAGTTTGGAAGCTACGTTAGCTAATAGATCAGCTTCAGAATTATTCAATCTAGGAATAGAATTTATATTGAAAGCAGAAAACTTATTCATTAAATTCCATACCTCGGATTGGTAGCTTTTGAGATGCGAAGATAGACAGTGGATAGAATCTCTTACCTATCTAACCATGATTTATGAATCACCAAAGACAATCAAATTTTGAATGTTCATGTCTAATTCTTTTCTGAGACCCTGTAATAAAGCCTCATATTCTGCTGTGTTATTAGTACATTCAAATTCTAGCCTACATGCAATCAAGGTTTTGTTACCTGCGGGATCAATAATAACGCAGCCTACACCAACTCCTTCCTTGGACTTTGACCCATCAAAATAAAGAGACCAGATTTGATTTTTATCGGATGCATGAGACCATTGTGTAGAAGTTGCTGGTTGCACATATGCTACAATCTTGGACTGCTATTCTGGGTTGGTGATAGCTGAAGTCTCGGCCAAGAAATTGCTGAAAAAGGTATCCATCCCTTGTATCTTGGGTGAATCGATAGAAGGTGTAAATGGTTCATTGGGATCATTTAAATTTGTGACTGTGAACTTAAGGTAACGTTCACGATTTACCTTGATCTTGTTGGGCTTGCCATTCTCGGGCAACCATAGGTGAGACCAATCCATTGCGAAATAGCCGTGTAGCTGCTCCGACCAGTCTCTGCTTAGAAATAAACCATAAACTTCTGGAATATCCACAACAATAATATCAATCACTTGATGAACTTTGGGGTTAGACGATAATCTTATAAGTACATTCCTTAATTCTCCTACGACTTTAACACTAGTTCGATCAAGTTGGATGATTTTTAAAGTGGATGGTTCAACTTCAGCATTAATCTTCTGACACACAGAACATGGCATTACATTGGATGACGCTCCTGAATCTACCATACAATTGTGCACGTTCCTATTAAATATTTCGAAAGTTAACAAGAATGGGGGTACATTTCTGCGAGTACTAATGGTGGAAGCTTGTGGCTTTTTACTCGCAGCCTCTAAAGCTAATTTATCTACATTTGTTACATTATTTATAGGAAGGCTTCCTTTATCATGAGGATCAAAATTATTCTTAGCGGAAGTTTTCTGAGGAAACTTTGTTCTGAACAACCTTGTTACTGCTTGAATTACCATTTTTGCTATTCTCTGCGATTTTCTGTAACATTTTTTGTAGCAGAAAAAGAAATTTTAATAACTCATAAACATAAATGTTAGCCCTTAAATTTTTTAGATATTCAACTAAATCATAATCTAAGTTGGGGTTTACATGAATTTGTTTAGTCTCAGCTGTTTTAGATTGCTTTGGGAGCAAAGTTGTAGTGTTTTTGGAAGAAGGTTTGTTTGCTGTCTTACTCCTAGTATTGTAGGGATGAACTGTCTCGAAATTAGCTTGAAAAATGCTATCGGAGAAGTGTCCAAAAATGTTCGGAGAAGATTCTTCTTCTTCAACTGTCTCTTGTTCAACTACTTCCTCAAGAATCTCAGGAGGTATCAAGTTATCCTGAGATTCTAGAATTGTTTGAAGGGTGAATTGCAGACTTTCTAGATTTAGGCCCTCGGTATTTGGATTAGGTCGATTGGTGGGAGAAGGCTTCCTGAACGGTGGTTTGTAAGGCCCTTTGCTCGAAGAAGATTCTTCGGCCATCCTTTTCAAATATATAACTTGATTTGACAGTTTTTGAACGACTTTAGTTAAGTTTTCTAAATCCGAGCTTTCAGGTTGTGTTTTATTTTGAGTAGGTCTAGGGAGGATTTCGATTTTCTTTTTGGAAGATGAACTAGTCTCTGTTTCGTTGCTAGTAGTGTCTTTTAAAATAAGGATGTCTTTTTCAATCTGGCTGGCCTCTTCGAAGGCCTCTAACAACGTGGCTTTCTTAGATCATTTTACCCAAATGGCTATACTTTGATGCAAGGCTTTAGTATAATATGCTATGATAAGATTCTCAGCAGGCATCGAGTCCGTAGGGATTCGGTTCTTAAGTGTTAGGAATATTTGGTTAAAGTCTTTGATTTTCTCTTTGGGATTCATTCTTAAACTAGAAAGCTCCATGACTAGGACTTCCGGGGACTTATCGTCTCCGAACTTTTCCAAAAAGTAGGATTCAAACTTCTCCCATGACACAATGGCATGGGGTTGCTGGGCAAAGTACCAAGTAGAGGCATTGCCCTCGAAAGTGTAGGGGAACAACCTACAGACTACATCTTCATGATCGACATTACGGAGTCTAATGGCTAACATAAAAATTTTAATGTGATCTTCTACGATCTGTTTAGTGTCAGGGTCAAACTTGGGAAGCCACTTCTCTGGATGTTTGGGTAAGTGATGCTGAGCCCCAGGTACGACTACCGCATCCTGGTCAAGACAGGGTCTGGCAGGATTGTTCTGGTTGGCCATTGGTGTAGGCGGTGTGGAAGGCTGGGAAGGGGAACTTCCTTCATCAGAAGAGTCTTCTCCAGAAGAAGAAGGAGATGATGGAGGTGGTGAGGGTGGTAACCAGTTTAGGATTGGATCTGTAGGGTTTAAAGTGAGGTTAGTGCCTCCAAGTTGTTCTCTGATATCAGAGAAGTCTAAAGGTTGGTCCAAAGGTCGATTTGGTTGCCTTAAATGGGTGAAGGCACTATGTGTTCTTAAGAGAGATTGGCGGACAATCTCTTGTACGTCACCACTCGTAGGATTTGGGGTTGCTGGTTCAACTGTGATCCGTAGATCATCGTTTGATGTGGTTGCTATTTGAGGGGGGATGTTGTCGTTTGAATGACTTCTTGTCACTATAGGTGAGCGATTGGGTGGTGGAGGAGTCTTACGACCACCTCGTGCCATTAATAAATTTCAGGCCCTCCTTCTAGCGCCATTTGTTGACGGGCGAAATTAACCGCTCGCCAACTGGAGGAGTGGATCCGGTCCGGGCTTGTCTAAATAACTCAAGCCGTTTGGAATGATCTACCATGACGGGTTTAGCGGCTCCATTGGATGATCTAAGTGCTAAAAAAACGAAAGAAAAACTAAACAAAAGAAACTAATCTAAGTGGAAAAAGTGACTACATCAAACTATATACAAATCTGAAGTATATATATACAACTTACTTACTAATATTATACAATAATAATTCTATGAAATTAAATGTTCAGCTATAAATATAATTAAATCTCTATTACATATGAACATTATTTACAGAATGCAAATTTTAATTAAAACTTGCAAAATCATTTGTAAAATGACAGCGAAACTATTATTTTTGATTTTTTATAATTTTTATGAGAAAGGAGTGAAATGAAAACTATCTAAGCTGAGCAATTAAAATAATAATCCTAACCATAAATCTGAACTATATATTTATTTAAACTACTGAGAATTCTCAAATTTATTAACTATTAAATTGCAGATAGCAAACTAACCTGAAGTAACGCTTCCTATTTGTCCTGTACACAGTACTTGATTCAGTTGTTTGATGGGAGTAAACCCACACCAGATTTTCCACAAGATTCTTGTAAACAGGAAGCAACAGTGGTCTTTGGATACAAATGACAGAACAAACAAGACATAAAACTACAACAATCTTAAATTTTACAAATAATCACATTTAGATAAATCCCTGTGCGAAGATCTGTACAGAACAGTTCATTTAATTAAGAAGATAAACCTTCTGTTAATTAAACTCAAACAGAGTAATTGTTGTGAGTAAAATGAGATACATAAAATATGGACATAATTTAAATCATAACGCATTAACCTGCAACAAGTCTTGATATCTAAAGTAGTCAATAACTTGATCACAAATTAAAATGCACAAAACCTGAACGAAAGTATGATAAATTGAAAGCTAAAGCTGTTAGAAAAGATCCACTTCCATTCGAGTCTGTATCATCATAAGTCCATAGTCTTTGTTCTCCCAACAGTGATGGGTCCTTTACAAAAATTAATGAGTATATAAAGTCCACAGGGTAAAACATTCCTGTGGGAATTATCAAAAATTGTTTGGAAAAATCTGGGAACAATCTCCCAAATCTCTATTTCTGCCTAAGGCCAATAAATTAAAACAAAACTATATAACAAAAAACATGTTCTAAACTGCCACAGCATGTCCAATTTCCCTTTGAAATTCATATGTACCTGTAGATGGGCTAAAATAAACAAGTTTAGATAATGTTTTATTTGTAAAATTAACAAAAATCCAAATTTTATGACTAGCTAACAGAATCAAACGATTCTGTAGCTAGTCATATTTACAAACAAAATCGTATTTGAATCAATCCAAATGACAACAAAAATGCATACGTTCAACCAAACAGAGCCTTCATTACCAATTTGAAACAGACATAATCGTTTTGACAATTCAAAACCAACGAAATCATTTTTTTGAATCAATTTCAATCGAAACAGACTATAATCGATCAAACAAATCTTTCATACTCACTTAACACAAACACAATAGTTTATGTCAATTCAGAACTTAAAAAAATCATTGTTGAATCAAAACAAAACTAACAGAATCATTTTTAATTCAAAACTAACAGAACTATATCAAACCAATCTTTGATACTAATCCAACGCATACACAAATGACTATGCTAATTCAAGGCATGCAGCATCATTTCTGAATCAAACCAAACATAAATAAATCGAACTAACTCAGGGTCGACACAATTGTTATACTAATTCAAGAGCAACAAAATCATATTAATCAAACATAGCTATATTCAATTTTAGCAAACAAGTCTTTTGTACATGATTCAAAACGAAATCATTCTTGGTAGTTTGAAAATAACAGAATCGTTTTGAATCTATTCAACCAAACATAACTAATTTGGAGAAAACACAATCGGCTAACCAAATCATTCAAAAATTGATGTTGAAATACATACCTGGGCTGTAGAAAAACGATTCGGTCAGGATAACTTTGAGTTGACAAAGGTAATAGCTGCCTCAACATTCCTGAAGACAATTGAACTCGTAGTCTTTTGCTTCTTCTCGTTGGCTTGTATCTTGTCGTTTTCCTTTGACAACACAGTAACCCGTTCCTCCAATAATTTAATTTTAGATTGCAATAGAGGAACATCCATGTAGTAACGTTCAAGCCAAGAATTGCATTGAGTACACGATGGTTGATCAGGCCTTGGCATTTTAGGTGAGGGTTCTTTCAAGTTACCAGGGGTTCCATAGTGAAGCTTAATTCCCGGGAAGTTAGGGTCATCCTTGAGGTATGGTGGTAGGTTGGAAACATAGTCATAGGGCTATGTAGAACAGAGGCCATGAGAGTAAGGGTATTCCTCGGCCAAAAAGAATTCAATCTTAGAGTCCGAATCCTCGCTCAAAACAATAGGCTTCTGGTCAACGTTTTGTTTGGGCTTGTTCCGAGCACATCTAGATATCCATCGTGCATTCTTCTTTCCCTTACTATTGACACCAGTATCACCTTTTACTTTCTTCCTTACAGGCCTCTTAACAGTCTTAGTATTGTCTTTAGCACACGGGTCGGCCATAGTATCGGGTAGGTCAATGTTGGGGCAGTTCGAGGGTTTGTCAGGGGGTAGAAGGGTAGGAGGTGGCACGGTAGGCCCAACCAGGGTTTCAGTGACCACAACCTTGTCCACTTGGCCACACTCGGGAGTGGAAAAGCCATTCTTTGATAGGAAGGCTTTCCAACAGTCACCACTAAGCTTCAAATGATGGAAAATAATGATTTTGATCAAGCAGTGATGGAAAAGGCTGCTATTAGCCTTCTCACGCTTAAATCATTTGGACATTTTATACAGGCTGCATAGGAGGTAGTGAGGCATATTCAAAGGGTAGTCTATAAAATTCATAAGCAACCTGAGATGATAAATAAACACCAAACCATAATGACCTTCGTAAATCACGAATTTCTTAACAATTGCTAATAGATCATGCCACCTAGTCTTAAGGGCAGTGACAGGCATACCTCTATCACAACTAACAATCTTCCTCAATGTGAATAGGAGCAGCCACAGGACTTTGTCCACTTTTGAATTCTTAAACCACCTCTTCCCTTTACCTGGTAAGCCTGTAGCCGAACTGAGGAATCCTTCATCCAGTTCAAGATGGATGTCTCCAACCTTAGCCCTGCATCCGTCGAACGTGAGGGCAAACTGTTGGGCGACCGTAAGGTTGAAACCCTCAAATTTTTGGATAAAAAGTAGCCAGCCACTATTCTCTAGGTCTTCACGAGATTTTTCAAATAGTAGGAGCATTTGGATGCCATTAGGTTCTATGCGCACTACAGGTGCCATAGGACAGAACACATAGTGAGCAGGGTAAACAGATAGGGGTTTGGACAGGGTATACGCAGGACCGTAAGCTCAGAGATTTCCCCAAAACCAACAGAGGTAACTCGAGATACAAGACAAACATTAATGCCTAAGTGTGTGAGGGTGGTAGAACGAAACAATTCCATGCAAAACATTCATATCGAATGTACAATCGACGATGCTATGGTGATTCAAAATCACTATTGGTGTGTGTTAAAAACAATGCCGATCAACAACTATTGAAAACCATGATAAGTCGACCCAAATATTTGCACAAGAAATAATGTTTGTATGATTTAAAACAAAGCGATATTTCAAATTTAGCACCAAAGGTTTGACCATAAAACTTATGCATTGTATAAAACCATTGCACCACAGGTCTAATCACAATGTTAATGTGTTCTCATGAAACCATTGCACCAAGGAATTTGATAAAAAACAATAAAACATCAAACCACCATTGTATCAAGGATTCAATCACAACCATTAGAATACCATCACAATCTCATAAAAATGAAGTCATATTAACAACAAAAAAATGCCAAGTGAGTAAAGGTTTTGGTGTCTTTCCAACTGTACGACTGTCATTGAGTTAGAGGTGAGATGACCACATAAACAAGAGTAACCATAATAATCCAACGACGATTTTAATTCCATTGACATGACTTTGAACTCAAGGTTTTCATTCTTGCAGTCGTGAAAACGAGAACAAAAGACAGGTGTGCAAATACGCAAAATAATCATGTCTTTTTATTCAAAAGATTGCAATGAGAATCAAGGGTTCCAAAACAATTGTGTAGGCAGCTTATAAGGATAGGATAAAAATGTGAAATGGCTGCCAACACTTAGGTGTCTAATAATGGTGGAAAATATGGCTGAATGAGGTCCACATTGAACACTGGGTGCAAGCCAAGGAAGGGTGGAGTGTTGAGCTCAAAAGAATTGTTACCCACAACCTTACTGATAGTGTAAGGCACATAGCGAAGTGGGAGAAGCTTCCTATGGGGACCTGTAAGGCGTTCTTTCTGAAAATGTAACCACACCTTGTCTCCCACCTAAAAATGGTGTGGTACCCGATGTTGATCATGGCACTTCTTGTACTTAGCATTGGCTTTCGACAAAATCTCATGGACCTACTGGCGAATGTGCTGAATCCTCTCAATGAATCTGGTGGCTTTGTTGGCCTCTGACTGAACATGGGAATATTCTTCCTGTGTGGTTGCAAGAGGTAGTGCAACATCAATGGGACCCAAGGGTTGGAATCCCATTCCTACCTGAAATGAGCTATGGTGGGTGGAGCTATGGAGAGCCCTGTTGTAGCTGTGATAAACATAGGGAAGAATCATCCTATGTATGTGGATGCTTAGATTTGTACATGCAAAGGTTGTGCACAATCATCCAATTGATGACCTCTATCTGGCCATCGGTTTGGGAGTGGAAAGCAATGGATTTAGTGAGACTGGTGTCCAACAGTGACTAGAGACTCGGCTAAAATGTGTTGAGGAATCTACTATCCCAATCTGAGGTGATGGTCTGTGGTATCCCAAAATGTACCCACCCCAATTCGAAGAGGATCTTGGTAGTATCTCCCACTGTGATGCTCTTATTGCATGTTGTGATAATGGCTATCTTCGAAAACCGATCAACAACCACAAATACACAATCATTATCGTGCTTGGTGGATGGAATTCTAGACATGTAATCCATCGAGATGGATTCCCAAGGCCTATCGACAGTAGTAATAGGGGTGTATAAGCCTTGCTTCCTGATGGTTGTCTTGGCAATGGCATAGGAAGTGCAAGATATGATATACTTTTTGATGCCTTGTCGAATTTTTGGCCAATAAAAATGTTTCTGTTGAACGGACACAATTTTCTCCACGCCAAAATGTTCTTCCATGTGACTGTAGTGATCCTCCCAAATCATATTTTCACACTCACTTGTGGGAACATAGAGGTGACCCGGATGGCATAACAATCCATCCTGGATGTGAAAATCAATGACGTTTTCTCATGTACCCAAGAGCTGATAGGTGGTGGAAAAGTCAGGGTCATGATGATAAAGTTGGGACCACTTAGATGCCTCATGCCTACAGGAATGGAACACTGTGGTGAGTGAAACAACGGTAGGTTGACTGAGGTAGTCAATGAAAAAATTTGTGATCCCTGTTTTATACTTGATGTTGAGATGGAACTATTGTAGGTATGTGGACCACTTTTGATGGCGGTCGTTCTTCAACTTCCCCTGTGTATGTATGAATTTCAGAGGCTTGTCATCAATGTGGATGATTTTCTTTTTTCCCAGAATGTAATGTTTCCATTGACGACAGGCTTGCGCAATTAAATACATTTCTTTTTCATAGGTGGGGTATTTTCAGACAATTTCTGAGAGTGTCTCATTATGGTATGCTACTGGATGACCATGCTGAGTGAGAACTATGCTGATAGCATAGTGGGAGGAATTCGTCTAAATCTTGAATGGTTGTTGCAGATCAGGTAAGGAGAGTACTGGAGCTGAGCACAAGTGATGCTTCAGATCATCAAATGCTTGTTGTTGTGCCCGCCCCCATGAAAATTTTGCTTGCCACCACCCTTGGTTACTTGGATGAGGGCCCATGCAATATGGGAGAATCCCAACACAAACCTTTGGTAGAAGTTGGCAAGTCCCAAGAAGCTCTGAAGCTCGGTTAGCGTGGTTGGGGCTAGCCAGTCACGAATGACTTGGATCTTAGATGCATCCACATGTACCCCATGCTATTCAACAATGTATCCCAAGTATTGGACCCTATTCATGCCAAAGGATATTTTTTCCAAGTTGGCATATAGCTTGTGCTACCACAGAGTGCCCAAAACCTGTTGAATATGTTGCATGTGCTCCTCCCAAGTTCGGTTGAAGGTGAAGATGTCATCCAGATATACCACCACAAAAGAGTTGGTGAAGGGTCTCAATACATCATCCATAAATATCATGAAATTTGGTGGTGCATTTGTTAAGCCAAAGGGCATGACCACCCATTCGAAGAGACCTTCTTTAGATTTGAAAGATATCTTCCATACATCAGTTGGTTCGATGGGAACCTGGTGGTAGCTAGACTTTTGGTCAATCTTGCTAAAGAACTTTCCCCCCTTGAGTTGGTCAAGAAGGTCATCAATTTGGGGAATTGGGTACCGGTTCCTGACTGTGATTTTGTTTGATGCTCTATAATCAATGCAGAGTTGCCAGGTCCCGTATTTCTTCTACACTAGCACAACCAAGCTTTTGCAAGGGGAGGAGTTGGGTCAGATGTGCCCCTTTTGAAAAAGATCTTGGATATGGTGCTTGATTTCGCCATTTTTCATCAGCGAGCGATGATAGACTAGTCCATTAGGTAGTGGGGCATCAAGGGTTAGATCAATTGGATGCTTGAATTGGCATTGTGTCGGTACCCCGGTGGTTGAGGAGAATATGTTTTTGTACTCTTCCATGATCTTGTCTACTTTCTTCTGCTGTAAAGAGATGCTATCTGTATAGGTCATAGATGTGGTGGTGACCTTCTTCTTACCATGAGAACGGATCACAAAGAAGACAACATTCCCGGTCTATGAAAAGACCTTACTACATTTCTTAGCAGATATTAAAGAAATAGAGGTAGGTGACACTACCTCTGGTATCCTATACAATTGTCTACCCAAATTAATAATAACACTGCGGGGTCTATAATTATACACAACATGTCACTTCCACAAATATGGTTGACCTAAAAGAACATCACAAACTTCAAGGGGTGTAATATCACACAATAACTCGTCTTTGAAGGGCTTGATGCTGTAGAGAAGACAAAATTGTTGGCTGACGTAGAGATCTCGGCCTTGGCGAAGCTAGCCTATGCTGTAGGGATGCGGGTGCAGTGTTATCAATAGGTCCGAGCATTTGATGACCTCTGCTGAAATCATGTTCTTATGACTACTTCTATTGACAATGAAATACAACAGAGTTCCATTTACCCACATTTATGAGTGAAAGAGGCGTTCCCCTTCCTCTGGTTCTTCTGGTATGCTTGGTTGGACTTTGGTGGTAGAGACAGTGGCACTGGGTTCAACATAGATGACCCACTTCCCACTTTCTAGATTTGATTTGAAGTCAGAATATTCCTTTGACTTGGAAGCTTTCAGCTCAACAACTAGTGACTTCTTGGAGCAAAATTCTTCAGTGTTGTGCCAAAGGATTTTATGGTATTCACACCATTTTACCATGTCCTTATTCGACTTCTCATTACCCTTCTTGAGTTGTGGCTTGGAATGGTTGTCTTGAGAGCGACCATATTTTCTCTGTCCCTTGTTTTGTGGGTTGGGGTTGCCTTTTCCTGAAATTGACTTTGAGGAGTTTGCAGATCCAAAGTCTTGCCTCTTCTTCTTAAATGTTTGCTTGATCTTGACAACATATCTATAAGCCTCACCTAATGATGTGATGTCTAGAAACTCCATTTCTGTTTGAATGTATCTATGCAGACAAACACGGTATTTGAGAACCAAATGTCATTTAGAGTCTTCTATACCCAATTTGTTGTGTAGGGTATGGAAACTATTGGTGAAATCTGGTACTGTCTGGTCCATTTCCTAACGCAACATGGTCCATCTTGTGTACTGGTCCTCGTAGCTCCAACAAGGTAGTATTGTTCTTTAATGGCATCCCTGAAGGAATCCCATGTGGGGGAGACCACAAATATTGCATATTCCTCTATGGCCATTTTATCAAAGTAAGTATCCCACCCATCCTTAACATGGGGGACGACCTTGAGGAGTGCCAAAGTAATCTTTTCCTTGTCAGAAAAATTGTGGACCAAAAAATACCCTTCGAGAAGATTCAACCATTTATCTACAACATCTGCATATATTAGTCATTTGAATAATGGAATATCAAAATTTACTTGTACCTTGAAGGGGCTTGCATGGCCGCTTGATGAATATGCATCTCTTGTGGGCAGCCTCCGAAGGATCTGTGCAAATTTGTCCATCATTTCGTTCCTTTGTCACATAAGAGCTTCCTCGAGAAACATTTTAAAATGAGATAATCAACTGCCCATGAGGAGTAAAGAAAAAGGTACCAGAACTGAAACTGTAGAACAAAGAAATAATACACCCTCTGCTCAAATAAAACATCAGCATGGAATAAATTGACCTACTCAAAGAAGACAACCATTTTCCAGGTACAAAGGATTTTTCTATGGATTTTTTTTTTCTGTTCTAACTTTGGTCACAAAGCTGTGAATTGTTCTTTAAGATTTAGATATGAGAAATCAAGACACTCAAGGAATAGATATGTGCCACAACAAAGAATGAGACAACCAAGTAACAAACCACCACAAGATACAAATCATGTTATGGATGGGAAAAGGACACATGTCAAGCATAAAAATTGTTATGATCCCCTATTCAACGAACCCAAATGTTACACCTATCATAATTATGTATATAAAGCTACTGATTGTCGCTTAAGGAACTATGAACCAGATTTGAATCCCTCTACTAAAAATGACAAGGTTTGGAAGAAAAAAGAAAGTGACAAGTGTGGATTAGTGTTTTCAAAGCAACGACAAAAGAACCCTTGGTATATTGATAGTGGATGCTCCAAACATATGATGGGAGATAAAGGTAAGTTTCTATCTCTAAGTGAAAGAAAATAAGGAAACATAACCTTTGGAAATGATGTTCCAGGTAAAATCAAGGGTAAAGGGATGGTGAGTTTAAGTAATGGAAAAGGAAAATCCTAGAATGTTTTGCTTGTATATGCGTTGAAACATAATTTCTCAGTGTAAGTCAAATGTGTGAAAGAGGATGTGAAGTGGTGTTCACCTCCAAGGATTGCAAGATAAAGTCTATAAACTAAGGACAAGTGGTGTTTAAAGGCATAAGGACAGATAATGATGTATATGTGCTGAAAGAAGATAGAGAAGAGTGTCATCTAAGAAAATATGATGAAAGTTGGTTATGGCATAGGAGACTTGGACATATAAACTTTGACCACTTAATCAAGCTCAAAAATCTTGAGGCAGTAAAAGATCTTCCAAGAATATCAAAGACACAATATTCTGTGTGTAAACCCTGCCAAATAGGAAAGCTAACCATAACACAATTTAAATCCAAGAGATCCACTTCATCAGAGAAACCACTTCAATTAGTTCATATGGATTTATGTGGATCATCAATATAGGAAGGAACATGGAAGGAAAACTACTTTATGTTGTTCATTGATGACTACTCCAGACTCACTTGGGTTTCTTTTCTCAAAGAAAAAGTTGAAGCATTTGGGAAATTTAAAATATTCAAGGCTTTAAATGAGAATCAAACATGCAAGAGGTTAAAGGAAGTAAGATTAGATAGAGGAGGAGAATTTATGTCAAGTGATTTTAAGGAATTCTTTGATAAAAATGGGATCAAGAGAGAATACACGACCCTAGGAACTCCACAACAAAATGGAGTAGTTGAGAGGAAAAATAGAACCATGCAACAAATGGCCAGGTCAATGATGAATGAGAAGAACATTGGTCAAACCTACTGGGTAGAAGCAATACACACAACAATCCATGTTCTTAACAAAGCCCACCTCAGACCACACAGTGACAAGACGCCTTATGAACTGTGGTATGGAAGACCTGCTTCAATCAAACACTTCAAAGTCTTTCAGAGTAAGTTCTACATAAAAAATAATAATGAGAACCTTGGAAAGTATGATGACAGGGATAATGAAGGAATATTCTTAGAGTATGCTACAAACAGTAAAGGATACAAAATATATAATAAGAGGCTGCATAAATTGGTTGATTGTATTGACATAAAAGTTGATGAAGGAATTCCAGTAAGAGAGATGAACAATACTGAATCAACAATAAAGGATATAGATGAAGTTGAAGATGAACGGGTACAAGAATCAGAATGAGAAGACTCTGAGTCAGATGAAGATGCAAATACTCAGGTAAACTCAAATCAATAGACATCATCAAATTCTTCCTCCAGAATTACTCAAAAGAATCATCCTGCAAGTCAGATACTTGGTGAAAAAGAAAAAGGTGTACAAACCAGGAGAAGGATAATAAAAAAAACTGAGCAATCACATATAGCCTTCATATCCATGGTAGAACCCAAGAACTTCAATGAGGCCAGTAACGACATAAATTGGTTAAAATCAATGAGTGAGGAACTGGACCAGATTGAAAATAATGACACTTGGGAACTCATTTCTAGGCCAACAGATAAAAATGTAATAGGTTAAAAATGGGTCTACAAAAATAAGATGAATGAGAAAGGAAGTATTGTAAGAAATAAAGCTAGATTGGTCTGCAAAGGATATGCTCAAATAGAAGGAATAGACTTTGATGAAACATTTGCGCCTGTAGCAAGATTAGAAGCTATTAGAATGTTTCTTGCCTATGCTTGTCATAAGAAGTTTAAATTCTATCAAATGGATGTCAAGTCAGTTTTTCTAAATGGATATCTAAAATAAGAAGTCTATATGGAACAACCAGAGGGATTCCAACTTTCAGATAACCCTGACTTTGTATGCAAACTGAAGAAATCCTTATATGGGTTAAAACAAGCTCCTCGTGCCTGGTATCACAGACTGGATATGTATCTATAAGACAAAGGATTCAAGAGAGGAACAATTGACAAAAATATATATATCAAAACAATGGGTAATGATTTTCTCATTGTCTTAGTCTACGTAGATGACATCATCTTCAGTAGTAATAATGATTCACTGGTACAATGGTTTTCTTTTGCTATGCAGTCTGAGTTTGAAATGTCTATGATAGGGGAACTGCCATTTTTCCCGGGTCTGCAAATTACTCAGAAGTTTGAAGGAATATTTCTTTCTCAAGAAAAATATCTAAAAGAAATGTTGAAAAGGTTTTAAATGGAAGATTCTAAACCTATGAGAACACCTATGGTCACTGGATGTAAGTTAAGCAAGGATGATGACTCACCTAATGTTGATTAGAGTTCAAATAGGTCTGTGATAGACAACCTGTTGTACATAACAACATCTTGTCCAGATATAATGCATGTTGTTGGAATCATAGGAAGGTATCGGGTCGCACCCAAACAGAGTCATTTGTTATCTATCAAAATAATATTTAGATACTTGAAAGGAATAATGGGCTATGGCCTATGGTATCCTAGGAATCAGAATTTTCAACTATCAGTCTATTCAGATGTTGATTGGGCTAACTGTGTGGATGAACAAAAAAGCATGAGTGGAGGTGCATTCTTCTTAGGAGATTCCCTTGTCTCATGGTTGAGCAAGAAGCAAGATTCCATTTCCTTATCAACCATAGAAGCTGAATACATTGCAATTGCTACTTGCTGTACCCAAGTATTGTGGATGATTCAGACACTTGTAGACTTGGAGGTAAAATATACTGCACCGATCCCAATTCATTGTGATAATAACAGTGCAATTAGTGTGTCAAAGTGTCACAACCCTACTGTGGCATAATAAATTTTCTCCTTTTCTCGAGGGACAGAATCCCCAAAATCCTACGGGGCTTAGCACAGGATAGATTTTCCCTTTTTCCCGACCTTCGTGTGATCGTTGATCATGATCACAGGCCAAACAACTAGGCGCCTTTTCGCATTTCGTGACTCAATGGTATAAGCGAGTCGAGTCTTTCAAATCTGCGAACCCCAAAATGACGAAATGCCAAAGATGCGTTGATTAGCAATTAGCCCTCTGGGCTATGCCTTGATCCATATGAGCACTTCTCATAAGACTGCAGTCTCATTCCCTTTGAGACTTATCAATACGAGAGCCCAAACTCTTGTCAATGGGAATCCCAAATTCCTGATTTGCGAATTCCCGATGGACTCTTCCTTTTCATATTCACGATATCCAAAATCACGTAATGGGTATATCTCCCTTCTGTCAGCACGCACTGTGCATGACCAATGGCTAGGCTAAGCGCTAGCTCCCATCGCAACTTCGCGACTTCACAAGTCGAAAGGTTGAGCACTCATGCTCTTATCCCGTGAATTCTTAGGATGCGAGAAGTCAACGGAGTGTTAACCCCTTTCTCCAGGCGACGTGTGTTTGCCTGTATATCATACAGGCCCCACTTTGTGGTTCTGCCACGTGTTACTTCATGCCTGGATTTCGACACTTCGCGACTTCTGATATCGAGAAGAGGTCCTCTCAACCTACGAACCTTTGAATGCATGATACACACGATCAGGCTCTGATCCAATGGTCTTCTCGTGACCTGGATCCAACGGTGATCCTTGCTCCTCGTGATTTTTCCACTCATGACTTGAAGCACCCAACTCTTGGGCTCTCACCTTGCGAACCTCCGAGTTCGCGAGATCCCTTGATCTCTCCCACCTGTCCTCCTCAGACAGACGGTTCTGATCTTCTCGCGACTTCACCACTCATGAAGTCAAGAGACTTTCTCCTCTGAATCTCGATGTCCGAATCCTTGATAGAGAGGATATCACGACACGTTTCCTCCTTTCAACGGACGGCTCAGATTCTTCCGCGACTTCGCAACTTGCAAAGTCTAGACGCTCACCTCTGTGAATCCTGATGCCTCAGTCTCCGAGGCGGATGATATCATGACACATGTCCTTCCACAGACGGATGGCTCCGTTCCTTTCTCAAATTCACAACTTCTGATGTCGAGTGTCCAGACCTTCGTCCTCAGGACCCCCGAACTCCCGAATGTTGAGATCCCGATACCAACTCCTTTGGGACTTTTCACCTCTGTTCAAAAGGGATTAACCCTCATGCATCTCCTAACAGATGCAACAACTGTCGGGTTTTCTAACTAAGATCCAATGGTTCAGATCTGTCCCGCGCTGTGCACTCTCCCATTTCTCCCTGGACGTGGAAAATCCATCGGTCCAGATACTCCCACGGACCTTGGGGATATATGGTCCCGATTTCTTCGCTACTCACGAAGATAAAGGAAAAGGGGTTAAGGCATTTAACGCCATCATCTCTTCCTCCAATCTAACGATCGTGAATGACCACATATCTTTCGATGGGATCTCGTCCTTCAATCGATTCTTATCCACATGCTCCTGTTTCAGGATTTCGTGGGTTGGGGTTTCGGGACTCGCGAGTGCAAGAAACCTTGCACCTAGATACTTCGGGTGCCGATAAGACAAAATGTTGAGGTCTACGAGGAACATTCTCCCTCGTACAAGGTTTTGAGACTTAACCTCTAACATCCTTCTTCAGGTCCTCAGGTAATTTACAGTAGGTTTTGAAGACCAGACTGGAAGGTCTTCTCTAAGGTAAGGGAGTGGTCTCAAAAGGATGCCTTTGGGAGGAAATATATCCAAGGCATCAGGTAGGACAAACACAGGAACATCCTCCTAAGATCAGACTTGAATTCTGACTTAGATCGGTAAGCATATAAATAGAAATTCGTAAAACACAAGTCATACATGGTCTTTCCATTATAAGCATGCAACCACCATTTCTAGTCAAAACACCATACAGACAGTCTTATGCTCAAACCATCCATAAATTGCACAGACTATGAACACATATTTTAGCATACAAACTTCAAGATACAGGATATAAAACACTTATAAAAAATAACACCAGGTGTGATTGCAACTATTAAGAGGGGTGCTCGTTTCCACCCAACCGTAGGCTCAACGACTCCCAATGGATTTACCACTAGCCACCCCCGAGTTGAGACCACGATGCTGAGAGACTGTGTTTCTATTTGTCAATGACCGAGAACAAAGGTTACTCTCCTTCTTCTCTGCTATCACTCACTCTGTATTTTTCCAGAGTTCTCCTCTCTCTTCTTTCTCTCACGTTTGCTCCCTGATCGCCCACTCTTCCTGCCTTTTCTCCTTTCGGCGAGGTTGCGTGTGGCACGATATTCCTCGCAGTGGTCAGGTCTGAGGACTCTACGGATGGGTGGTTCACCCCCATCCCTCATTACTCATGAGGATCCATTTACCTACCAACACCGACGAGTCATTTAATTCGGGGCCAGCGAGTCGCTCTTGGTTCTTCGAGCCAGTGAAGTCCAAATACGGTATTGGTTTCGGTGGAAGTTAATGCCACCATTCTAGGTGCCTTCCACCATCTTTATTTAGCCATCGTGGTCTCTTTTTCAGCACATCCCCTCTCAACAATCCTGCAATATATATATATATATATATATATATATATATATATATATATATATAATATTATTCACATTCATCGACCTTTTTCACAAGGTCCATTCACATCTCACATTCACATTTCTGAGTTTGCCACAATACTTGGCCAGTATAGTTATTTTTACATACTGGGGGAAACATGGTGTTACAATTCCCTCCCCCTTAAAGGAACATCGTCCTCGATGTTCTATCTATCAACTTGATATGCATGTACATGTGTAAACAAAATCGAATATGCCCATTTCATGGCATCCTCCATTTCCCATGTAGCCTCATCTAGGCCAAAATGTTTCCACTGCACCTTGACTTGTGCAATGGTTTGGTTCTGGAGCGGGGTTTCATTTTTGTCCAGTATACATTGAGGTTCTGGTTGAAACTCTCCCTCCGATTCCACCTGAATAACATACCAATCAATTATATGGTTAGCATCATGTACATATTTCTTCAATAATGAGACATGGAAAACATTATGTTCTTTGACTGTGGGAGGAAGTGCTAGCCTATAGGCTACAGGTCCCACTCTATCTAGAACCTCAAAGGGTCTAGAATACAAAGGTGCCAATTTGGCACAAGCTCCCATTTTCAGGGAGCTTTTCCTGGGTCTAACTCTGAGATATACATGATCTCCTGCTTTGAACTCTCTTGGAGTTCTCTTTTGGTCAGCATAATTTTTCTGTCGGTTTTGAGCGACCTTCAGGTTTTGTTTTATATAAGTCACCTGCTGTTCCATTTCTTTCAACATGTCGGGTCCAAAAGAAATCATGTTTACAGGATTACTCCAGCTGACTGGAGTGTTACACGGTCTACCATAGAGGGTTTTGAAGGGACTGATCTTCAAGGATACTTGGTAGTCGTTGTGGTAGGCGAATTCTACCAGTGGTAGGTAATCTTCCCACTTCCTAGGTTGATGCATCACATGCATTCTTAGCATGTATTCAAGTATTTGGTTCACTCGTTCTGTTTGTCCATCGGTTTGAGGGTGATAGGCGGTGCTAAACAACAATTTGGTCTCTAAGCCAGGCATCAGTGATTTCCAAAAGTTAGAAGTAAATTTCATGTCTCTGTCAGACACGATCTCTTTCGGCATACCATAATGGCGCCATTCTGTTTGTTTGAGGTTGGTAATCTAGTGATGAAATCCATGGAGATGGTTTCCCATTTCCATTCTGGGATTGGTAAAGGTTGCAATAATCCTGCTGGGTTTTGATGTTCTTCTTTAACCTGTTGGCACTCTATGCATTTGGCTAAGTACTCGACTATGTCTTTCTTCATTCTAGGCCAATAGAATTGTCTCCTAGTGGCCGTGATCATCTTCTGGTATCCTGGATGACCAGAGTAGGGTCTTTTATGTAGTTCATCTAGTATGAACCTCTTCAAGTCGTCACAATCTGGGATATAAAATCTGCTTCTGTAAGTGAGAAGACCTCCTTCGGTCATCTAGTAGCCTTCATGTTTTACTCCGGTGGGTTCTCACTGTAGGTACATGGTCATGGTCTGGATGAAGGGATCTGTTTCTTGTGCATTTCTTTCCTTGACATCTGTCTCACAGGTGCTCACCGCTGCCAGGTGAATTGTTTTCATACTTCTGCTAAGGGTGTTGAAATTATTAATACAACTGAGAGGGGGGGTGAATCAGTTGTATGTGAGCTTAAACAATTTTAACTCTGTTAAAACATTATTAAAATTTTCTCATGTGGTCATCAACAATATACAACATATGGACAGTAAAGGTAAACAACAACAGTCACACATAAAGTATACACAGAGACATATTTTTCACGAGGAAACCCATAAAGGGAGAAAACCTCTTCTTCTTCGAAATGATAGGCAGTCTTTTAAGTTCTGTACATCATTAATAATTGAGCACCAACTCAATGTGAGGCTGCAACCTCTGTTTTACAAGCTGCGACTTGTTTGAGAGCACCAACTCTCTGGTTTCTCTAGCACCCACTAGAAGGAAGCACCAACTCCCTGAATATTCCAGCACCAACTGGGTGGAACCACCAACTTCCTGAATGTTCCAGCACCAACTATATGGAAGCACCAACTTCCTGAATGTTCCAGCACCAACTGGATGGAAGAACCAACTTCTAGTTACACAGGCTCCAACCTGCATAACAAAGAATACTAGTTCTCCCTTGCACCACCCTGCCACCCTAGTTTCTCTAGCTACAACTAGATGGAAGCTACAACTTCCTGTGTTCAAGATCCCACTTGAACCTATGAGGACAACAGTCCTCCCGAGCACCTCCCAACCTCCCTAAAATATTTAAGAATGAATACACAGACAACTACACAGATAAATCAGTTCTTACCAGTCTTTTTCTGTTCTATAAGTCTGATCTTCTTCAAACTATTCTGCAATTCTTCTCTTCCTCTGTCTGTTCAACAGGTCTGCTCTGCATCAACTTTTTCTGTCATTCTGCTCTGCTTAAACTTTCTCTGTTATTATTCTCTGCATTTAATCTCACTTTGCACATATGTTCAATTTCATTCTGCACATCCTCTCCTTTTTCCTTTCTTACAATTTCATTCTTTTTCCTCCAAAACCGCCAACCAGACACAGTCTGTTTCATCTTATTTTATACACACGAGCACGATGTTTCAACTTCCCAACTCCTTAGGAAAAATGACGACAACTGTCCAGGAAACCGAAACGCCAACTGATCGACAACTAATTTGCAATCATGAGTTCATTTTGCTAACAGATTCCAAACTAAGGAGTTAACTGTGAGAGAGAACAGTAACCCTCCGATCAATACTTGATCCGATGGTTCAGATCCAATCAAGATTTTACACATCACGATTTCGACACTCTTGGCGTTCATAGTTTTTGTCACTTACAAATCCTGATCCCCGAAACTCCGTGAAGAAGTCAGATCAATGGTCCATATCATTTCTTGATCTGATGGATGCAAATACATCGTGACTTCGCATATCACGATTTCGTAATTCATGTTGCAATCCTTACCATATCCCGATTCGTGAAACTCCGATATGGTATAAGACCAACGGTCCAGGTTATTTCTTGATCTGACGGTTTAGATTCAATCGCGATTTCGCATATCGCGAAATCGACATTCTTGATGCATTGAGTTCTTTGCCTCTTGAGTTTGCGATCCCCGAAACTTCGATAAGAAATTTAAATCAACGGTCCAGATCTGATCTTTATTCAGCGGCTGCGATTAAATCGCGAAATCTCATATCACAATTTCGGGGTTCTTGTTGTCAAATGTTTTTGTCATTTGAAAGTTCCGATTCACGAAACTCTGATAAGGAGTTAAATCAACAGTCTAGATCACTTCTTATCTTAACGGCTGCGATTAAATCGCAAAGTTGCATATCGTGATTTCGGGGTTCTTGTTGTCAAATGATTTTGACATTTCAAAGTCTCGATCCCCGATACTCCGACAGTGACTGGGAATTAATGGTCCAGATCAAAGTTTGATCTGACGGCTCAGATTTCATCCTGAATTTGCATATTGTGATTACACCCGCTTCTCCTTGTAGTTTAAAGACCGTGCAGGTTCTCTTCGATCCAACAGTGGTCGGACCCTGCGCTTGGATCTGACGCCTGTGATCTATCCTCCTCTTTAGTGTGCTCTTCTTGTCTTTATTCAGATCTGACGGCCCTCATGCTGTTGGGAGTTTTGGATGTGATCCAATGATCAGAAATTCTTCTCGGGCCTTCAATCACTCGATCTTCCTGAACTTATCTTTTGTTTGCCTGGCAATCACAAACTACCTGTACTCATGCCGTCTTCACCATTGTACTTGCCATCAATGACAAGCATTCGAAGTTTGTTAAATAATTGCCAACAATCTCCCCCTTTGGCATTGATGGCAATACAAGCACCCACATGCATTCGGATCTCTTCTCCCTAACTCTTTTCTCCCCCTTTGACATCAATGTCAAAGAAGAAACATTCTTCCTCTGATATGTTGCAAAAACATACTCCCCCTATCGAATATAAGCATCTTGGGAATACACCAGATATTCAATAAGTACTCCCCCTGACTAGGTGAACAGATTAAACACCAGAGATTATAACCCCCAACTTTTGACGAAGGTATCCAAAAGGGGTCACTGCTAAGGGTTTAGTAAAGATATCAACAATCTGTTTTGTAGAAGATATATAATTCAGTTGAACAATTCTGTTTGTAACTTGTTCTCTGAGAAAATGGTACTTGATTGGAATATGCTTAGTCTTGGAATGTAGAACAGGATTCTTGGAGACACTAATGGCACTTGTGTTATCACAATGAATTGGAATAGGATCAGTGTAAGCAACCTTCATATCTGCAAGAGTTTGTATCATCCATAAAATTTGTGTGCAACAAGTAGCAGTAGCAATGTATTTTTCCTCTATAGTGGTTAATGAAATAGATCCTTGCTTCTTACTAAGCCATGCAACTAATGAGTCACCCAGAAAAAATGCTCCTCCACTGGTTCTTTTTCTCTCATCAACACAGTTTGCCCAGTCTGCATCTGTATAAGCAATTAACTGGAAATTCTGATTTCTAGGATACCACAGTCCATAAGTCATTGTTCCCTTCAAGTATTTAAATATTCTCTTGACAGCTGCCAAATGACTTTGTTTAGGAGTAGACTAAAAACGACCTACCATTCCAACAGCTTGCATTATATCAGGACAGGATGCTGTGATGTACAGGAGACTGCCTATCATCGAGCGATATGTTCTTTGATCAATATCAGTTGAGATATCATCTTTACTCAGCTTGCAACCAACCACCATAGGTGTGCTAACTGTAGAGGAATCTTCCATCTAAAATTTATTCAACATCTCTTTCAGATATTTTTCTTGAGAGATAAAAATTCCTGCAGAGCTTTGTTTTACTTGTAACCCAAGAAAATATGACAGTTCTCCTATCATGGACATTTCAAATTCTGTTTTCATAGATTTAGAAAACCAATGGACAGATGATTCATTAGTATAGCCAAAAATAATATCATCTACATAAACCAAAACAACTAGTAAATTATTGCCTTCAGATTTGATGTAAAGGTTACTGTCAACAGTACCTTTCTTGAACCCTTTTTCTTGTAGAAATTTGTCCAGTCTATAATACCAAGTTCGTGGTGCTTGTTTTAGTCCATATAAGGCCTTCTTCAACTTAAAAACATAATTAGGGTTGTCTGTCAATGAGAATCCTTCAGGTTGCTCCATATATACTTCTTTCTCTAGATCTCCATTAAGAAACGTTGACTTAACATCCATCTGATAAACTTTGAAATTCTTATGACAAGAATAAGAAAGAAACATTCTGATAGCTTCCAATCTTGCCACTGGTGCAAAAGTTTCATCAAAGTCCTGACCTTCAACTTGTGCATATCCCTTACAAACCAATCTAGCTTTATTTCTAACAACTTGTCCTTTTTCATTCATTTTATTCTTGAACACCCATTTAGAACCTATTACATTCTTATTTTCAGGTCTAGGGACAAGCTCCCAAGTATTATTCTTCTCAATCTGATCCAACTCTTCATTCATTTCTCTAATCCAATCTTCTTCCTGACTAGCTTCCTCAAAATTTTTAGGTTTAGTCATAGATAAAAAGGCAACATGAGATTGTTCTGAGTCTTTAATCAGTTTCCTTCTTGTCTGAACTCCTTCATTTATATCCCCAATTATCTGGTTTTCAGGATGATTCTTTCTAATAATTCTGAGAGGAGATTTTACTTCTTCCTGTTGATTTGTATTAGTTTGAATGTTCGTATCTTCATCTGATCCAGACTCTTCTCTTTCTGATCCTTGGACCTGTTCATCTTCAACTGTATCTTCTGTTTCTGGTTCAACACTGCTTACATTTTTTATTGGAATTTCTTCATCAACTTTTATATCTATACAGTCAACAAGTTTTTACAGTATCTTATTGTAGCATTTGTACCCTTTACTATTTGTAGCATAACCCCAAAATATACCTTCATCAGCCCAGTCATCATATTTGCCTATATTTTCATCATTGTTCTTGATATAACATTTACTCCCGAAAACTTTAAAATGCTTGATTGAGGCAGGTCTACCAAACCAAAGTTCATAAGGGGTCTTGTCATTGTTTGGTCTAAGATGAGCTTTGTTAAGGATACAAACAATTGTATGTATTGCTTCCACCCAATATGTCTGAGGTATGTTCCTTTCATTCATCATTGATCTTGCCATTTGTTGAACTGACCTATTCTGTCTCTCAACAACTCCATTTTGCTGTGGAGTCCTTGGAATTGTGTACTCTCTTTTG
>ML785332.1:406244-448424 GCA_009831015.1 Picea engelmannii
GTTTGCCACAATACTTGGCCAGTATAGTTATTTTTACAGACTGGGGGAAACAGGGTGTTACAATTCCCTCCCCCTTAAAGGAACATCATCCTCGATGTTCTATCTATCAACTTGACATGCATGTACAGGTGTAAACAAAATCAGATATGCCCGTTTCATGGCATCCTCCATTTCCCATGTAGCCTCATCTGGGCCAAAATGTTTCCATTGCACCTTGACCTATGAAATGGTTCAGTTCCGGAGCAGGGTTTCCTTTCTATCCAGTATGCATTGAGGTTCTGGTAGAAACTCTCCCTCCAGTTCCACCTGAATCATAGACCAATCAATTATATGGTTAGCATCATGTACATATTTCTTCAATAATGAGACATGGAAAACATTATGTGCTTTGATTGTGGGAGGAAGTGATAGCCTATAGGCTATAGGTCCCACTCTATCTAGAACCTCAAAGGGTCCACAATACCGAGGTGCCAATTTGGCACAAGATCCCATTTTTAGAGAGATTTTCCTGGGCCTAACTATGAGATATAAATGATCTCCCACTTTGAACTCTTTTGGAGTTCTCTTTTGGTCGGTATAATTTTTCTGTCGGTTCTGAGCGACCTTCAGGTTTTGTTTTATCTGAGTCACCTGCTGTTCCATTTCTTTCAACATGTCCGGTCCAAAAGAAATCCTATTTATGGGATTACTCTAGCTGACTGGAGTGTTACATGGTCTACCATAGAGGGCTTCGAAGGGACTCATCTTCAAGGATGCTTGGTAGCCATTGTTGTAGGCGAATTCTACCAATGGAAGGCTGTCTTCCCACTTCCTGGGTTGATGCATCACATGCATTCTTAGCATGTATTCAAGTATTTGGTTCACTCATTCTATTTGTCTATCAGTTTGAGGGTGATAGGCGATGCTAAACAACAATTTGGTCTCTAAGCCAACATCAGTGATTTCCAAAAGTTAGAAGTAAATTTTGTGTCTCTGTCAGACACAATCTCTTTCGGCATACCATGCAGTCTGAATATCTCCTTCATGAGTACATGGGCAATGTCTATTGCCTTGCATGTCGACTTGACGGTGATGAAGTGAGAAGATTTTCTCAATTTATCCACCACCACCATAATGGCGTCATTCTGTTTGTTTGAGGTTGGTAATCCAGTGATGAAATCCATGGAGATGGTTTCCCATTTCCATTCTAGGATTTGTAAAGGTTGCAATAATCCTGCTGGGTGTTGTTGTTCTTCTTTAACCTATTGGCACTCTATGCATTTGGCTAAGTACTCGGCTATGTATTTCTTCATTCCAGGCCAATAGAATTGTCTCCTAGTGGCCGTGATCATCTTCTGGTATCCTGGATGACCAGATTAGGGTCTTTTATGTAGTTCATCCAGTATGAACCTCTTCAAGTCGTCACAATCTGGGATATAAAATATTCTTTTGTAAGTGAGCAGACCTCCTTCGGTCATCTGGTAGCCTTCATATTTTACTCGAACGGGTTCTCGTTGTAGGTACATGGTCACGGTCTGGACGAAGGGATCTATTTCTTATGCATTTCTGATTCTTTCCTTGACATCTGTCTCGCATGTGCTCACCGCTACTAGGTGAATTGTTTTCATATTTCTGCTAAGGGAATCGACCACCCTATTTTCCTTTCCTTTAATGTGTTTGATCTTGAAATCGAACTCGCTAAGGAGGGCCATCCACCTAGCTTGTCTAGAATTGAGATTTGGTTGATCAAACAGGTATCGCAATCCACATTGATCTATCATAAGTATAAATTTTCTCCCCAGGAGGTAATGCCTCCACATTTTCAAGGCATGCACTATGGCAACCAACTCTAGATCATGGGTCACATAGTTGACTTCATGCTCGTTCAATTTTCAAGATTCATAGCAGATCACACTTCCTTCCTACATAAGGACTCCTCCGAGCCCTTCCTTACAAGAATATATGCACACGAGGAAGTCATCTTCCGGATCAATGATCTTCAGCACGGGCGCATGGGTCAGTAGATGTTTCAGGGTTTGAAATCTTTCTTCACATTTCTGTGTCCACAGGAATTTTGTCCCCTTCTTCTAGAGGGTAGTGATTGGAAAACCAATCTTGGATAATCCTTTTATAAATCTCCTATAGTATCCTGCTAATCCCATAAAGGATCTGATGTCCGAAACATCCTTTGGGGTAGGCCATTCCATGATAGACCTGATTTTTTCAGGGTCTACCGCTACTCTTTCTTCAGAGAGAACATGGCCTAAGTAATGTATTTTCTTCTGGAAGAATTCACATTTGCTGAATTTTGCATAGAGCTAATGTTCTCTTAGCACTTGCAACACAAGTCTAAGATGCTCTTCATGCTCTTTTCTATTCTTGGAGTAAATCAATATATCGTCAATAAAGACAAGCACAAATTTGTCTAGGAACTTTTTGAGTACATTTTTCATCAAGCACATAAAAGTGGCAAGGGCATTGGTCAACCCAAACTCATAATGACCATACCTCGTTCGGAAAGCAGTTTTATGGATGTCTTCACCCTTGATTCAGACTTGATGGTATCCCGACCTCAAATCAATCTTTGAGAAAATAGACGCACCCCCTAATTGATCGAACAGGTCATCGACCCTGGGCAAGGGGTACTTGTTCTTTATGGTTACCTTATTGAGTTTCCTATAATCTATACATAGTCTAAGGGTACTGTACTTCTTTTTCACGTACAAGACTAGTGCTCCCCACGAAGACACGCTGGGTTGAATATAGCCTTTATCCATCATTTCTTTTAATTGCATCTTGAGTTCAACTAACTCGGGTGTGCTCATCTGGTAGGGTGTCCTAGACATCGACACCACTCCTGGTGCAAGTTCTATTGAGAAGTATATGTCCCTTCTTGGAGGTAAACCCGGTACCTCTTTCAGAAATACATCTCTGTATTCTCTCGGGATAGGGTGATCATCAGTGCTTGGTTTGTCACCTTCAATTGTTTTCAACACCTGTATTTCATATAGGGGACATCCCTTTCGGAAATTCTTTCTCATTTGCAGAGCTGATATTTGTCTCACTGAGACAGGTTTTCGGATCCCTTGAAGGGTTATCTTTTTCCCTTCTTTACTTACACATTCTAAGGTTTTATGGTAATTGTTACACGTCAAAATTACTCAACTGGATAAGTGTCACATGTTCCTCTCAATTGTCGTAAGTGTCGCATCTTCCTTACAACTTTCACAAGTGTCACAAGTTGTTCACTAGTGTCGCAGATGTTGTTCAAGCATACTTCCATAATGACGACACTAAGGAGGCACTTAAAACATCTTATACACTAGATTTGGAGAAGGGGAACTGGTTAACTAAATTCAAAGAACTCTTATCACCTGAGAAGAGCTCTTAAACAAGGGTTTTGAGGGTGAGAGCTCCCCTACATCAGCCTTAGGAGCGCTGGCGCTCCCCTATAAGGCCTCAGGGAGCGTTATAACGCTTGTCTGCCCCTCTGAAGGAGCGTTATCCACCTTTGGAGCACTGGCACTTCTAGGGAGCGCTACAACACTCTGATGCCCCTTTTGAGGGAGCGTTGTCTAATCTGAGGTAGTAGTTGGCCCGTTGAGGAGAAAAAGGGGAGGCTCTTTCAAGTTTAGAAGGTACTTGCATTCGAATTCTTGGTTCCATCAGGGGATCCCTGATCTAAGGAGGAAGTTCCTCAACTTGTTCTAAAGATAACTCAAGAGGTTAAGCTCCTCTTAACCTATATAAGCAAGATCTATGATGGTGAAAAGGGGGAAGAATTGCTAGCATGAAACCTATGATCTCATAGGAAACACATAGTCAGCCAAAGGAGAGTGATCAGTGAAGCTGCTGTCATCTAGGTTGTGGATCTTTTGAGCAAGGGTTAGACGAAGGGGACTTGACAAAGCTGTCGCATTTGCATCTATGATTGTAAGTACTGCTGTCATTATTCTCGTTAATATGACACGCTTGGCCTGTTTCTTTCTAGTTTGTGCCTGATGTTACATGAAATTATCATTGATAGATAGATCTGTTTTCAAGCTAATATCAATAGAGTAGAAAGTGGTCGTATCTTGTTTGTCTACAGGACTCAGTCAGGAGCAAAGGATCGGAGCTCAACTCGGAGTGTGCAGGGACAAATGTCAATAAAGAGGTACTTCTATTCTCCTTCCTTCTCATGTGTTAGTTTGTATAGATTTGAAAGGAAGTCAGTGTCCATGTTAATCATTTTTTTCCTTAGAGTTAAGGTCAAGCTCTTTGAGGCAATCTACCCATCCGCAGGGAGATTTTCCTACAACAGAAACTGGCGACTCCACTGGGGAGATAGCCTCAAATCAAAACTTCTTGTTTTGATTTCTCCTCATTGACCTTGTTCTATCCCTTATTGTTTCAGACCTGGTTCACTCCTCTTTTGATTGGTTTCATGAGCTGATTGGCTCCCTACCCCATCACACTCAGCCTAATTGTCGAGATTGAATTACAATTTTTGGATTTTTTGACACTTTTGGGAGTTTTTTGAACCTGGTGCCCCTGTCCCTGTGTTAACAGAGTGCCAACACTCCCTAATAGGCTTACACAGGGCTCTATAATGCTCCTTGTGCTTGACAACAGAGCGCCAACCCTCCTTTGGCCAATAAACCTTCCAGAATTGTTTTTTCAAGGTTTTTCCTCTGTGTCTCTCTTGCTGGGTCACCTTGTGAGTCAATCCTTCTTCTTTCCAGCTTTGACATCTGTCTTTTTCTTGAAGAACAAACATCTTTCTGTTTGGATTTTGTAGCCTTCTTCACTATTTTTGTTGAGTTTTTCTGCCATTTGGAGTTTGAAACCCATGCATTGTCTTTCTCTCCTCTTCGACTGAGCGAAAAACTCTGGTGAAAGTCATCGAAGGCCTACAAATATTTTCATTTGGTTTTGGTTAAGATCATTGTCCTTCGACTTTTCTTTTGGTGTGAAGTTTGATTTCTCTTTGATTGTTTCTTTTCTTTTGCTTCTTGTTTTGACCGCAACGAGAGGGTGTATTGTTTGTATGATTCTTGCTTGTGTTGGTCTAATTTTCATTCATCCAAAAAGATAATTAGCAAGACGAGCATTGTGTTGAATTAATCATTATTCATACGCAAACAATAAAAATCATCTTCATGATTGATTGTGCATGTTAGAAGGTATATCAAAAGTTTTAGCATCACATCAAGATTTGATTGAAGAAGATTTGTTTGAGGATATTCCTTATTAGTGCTTGTTAGTGGAAAGAACTCTCTCTCTCCCTTAGATAGATGTTCATCGAAAAGAAATGAATTCTTATCATCTTTGATGCATTTTTTGGGACTGAGTCATAATTCCATTCGTTTCACTTCCATGTACCCTTTTTGAGTAAAGAACAGCTATAAAAATCAATGCTAATTAAAAATTATTTAGAACTTTTTCTTTTCTAGGATCCTCCACCAATAGTAGACTAGGCTTAGTACTTTGGATTAGGCTGTGAGCATAACTCTCCAAAGTTTCCAAAACAAACAGTAGCATCCTGAGTTAGGGAGAGTCAAATCCAATTATCGTATAAGTTTGCCTAGGATCCCCCTCTCACATAGGGGTTACGCACGAGGTCGCATTCGGGTGAGTTATGGATATTATCCCTCCGTGGTTCAACTGATTGTGGTGGTTAGATCGTATTATGGGGATCGCTTAAAGGCAAATCCACAATTACTGCGTGGAAGCCTTTTAGTTGATTTCGGGCTCGATACCCTGCCCATACGTTCGGATCGGACTGTCGAATGTTCCCTCCCAGGGGCTGACTGTGAATTGGTAACCTTAGTGGCCATAATATTTAGGGTCTTACACAAGGTGACAGTGAAGGGAAGTCTCACTGTACCTGGAGAAGACATTGGTCAAACTCACTCGGGATCCTTGGAGGGTAAATCCACAATTACTATGTGGAAGCTTGCACCAAGGCGTAAGTCCGTTAAGCAGGTCACCATTGTAACTGTTCCACCCTATCCCCGCCCCTTCTTGACTTGATCATGCGACGTTGGATTTCATCACCAACTAGTATGATCATCGAGAGAAGTTTTTGTCTGCTTGGTTGATTCCTAGATTTTGTTAGCATGTGTTGTTTCTTTTCATTAGTTGGCCCTAGATTTTCAGTGTGTTCTGCCTTTCTCTACAATTGAGCCCATAGACGATCAAGTTCTTTGCCGATCATGTAGGATGCAAGGGATACCTCCAAAAGGCTATCAACCCTTACCTCCTAACCCTCCCGAAGACAACCACCGTAGAGAGGTAGAAAATCCATCTTACGCTGAAAGTGCTATTGCTCCTCCGTTAGATAACCCGAAAGACGCTTTGGTCATGGTTGCAAATCCCACTTAGGTGGAACCACTTTTACTTCGTTTAGACTCCCTTGGGAATGTCATAGATGAAGAAGTCCCACGATTACCGGAGAGGATTTTTATCAAAACATATATGGGATCCACGGAACCAAGCTTTGGTGAGGAATATAGGAATCCTATTCATCCTGGCACTGCAGTAAATACCAATCCCACACCTGCTCGTTCTATTTGGAGGACTTCATCGGGACGCGATCTCTATGAACATTTTGAATCCTTTCGACAACCGTTCCATCCTGATAACCCTCCTAGTGAAACAGGACCATCTGATCAAACCATGAGTCACCCAGTCGATCAGGTTGTTAACCCTATTGCTACACCAACACAAGTCCATCCTAATGATGGACCCATCACATCTTCTCACCCAAGAATACAAACCCCTGCTGGCCAAACACAACTGGATGGAGGGAAACCACCATCCAACGCATATTTTCCTCCTGGAGGGCTACCATTCCATGGCGGGCCTACCCCTCCCGGGGGACAACCCCCTTTTCATCCTCCTCCTGGAGGGAAACCTCCGTTTGCCAGTCATACCCCGGTCATAAATCCACCACTGGTAGGGGGGAAAACCCCGTTGGTTGGAAACCCTTCACAGCCCTGGAGAGTATCTTCAGGAGGCACTTTTACTCAACCCCACATTGGGGGGAACTCTTATAATAACCCATTAGGAGGGGTACCTAATCCTGTTCCTTCCGGGACATCTTACCCACAATCTTATCCAGGTGGCATCCAAAACACCACCTGGAGTACTCTGGGACCATAGTATTATCCTCCTCATGGGTCTAATGTGTATCCACCTTCGGGATCTACTCCTTACCATCCTCAAGGGAAAAATGTCTATCCTCCTCATGGGAAAACAAATCACCCGGCCTATAATGCTCAAAACCCACAGGGTCATGCCAACATTTCTCATTCATCATCAAATCCTTATTATCATGGCCAACAACAACCGTATGTAGGAGGACCTACTGGTTACAACTATCCACCTAACCTAGCCTATGGTCCTACTGGTGTTCCTATGCCGCACCAATATCATTCGCAAATTAACCGACAACTACCTTTCCTTGTGACTCTGGATCTCCCAGACTTGTCTCGGTTAACTAATGATCCTATTTCTCATTCACCGGTTTGGCCAGTCATTCCAGCTAAACTTCCTTATGATATTCCGAAATTTGACAGAAACCCTAGTGAAGACCCAAACAACCATGTTATGACTTTCCATTTGTGGTGTTCATCAAACTCCCTCATGGATGATTCTGTACGTTTTCATCTTTTCCAGCGAACACTTACCGGTTCGGCAAGAAAGTGGTATATTGAACTACCACACACTTCTTTTCGTGATTTAAATTCCCTTGCCATGTCTTTCCTCACACACTTTAAACTGCCTATTCGCTACGAAACGGGTACTGAACTCTTGACCTCCCTTCGTCAAACTAATGTCGTGCATATCTCTGACCATATTCATGAGTGGAGACGACGACGAAGGATGATCAATTCCATCATCCCCGACATACTATTGGCAGAATGGTTCACGAAATCACTGCTACCACCGATTGCTCGCGATGTTGCTATGGGTGGTGCAGTCAAAGAGGAACAAGCCATCGCTCGGGCTCAGTATTTAGATTTGGTTTATTCCCAATTTGGTACTTTGTATGATTTTCTTCCGAATGCTACTTGAGCTAATACCGATCCATCTAAACCATCATCCTCATCTCATGCGAATGGTGTTATCGGCTCCGTCAAAACTCAACCTGTTTCCCAATCGCTCACACCCTCCTCTACCTCCCCTAAAACTCAGATCTCTGAGGTGAATGTAGTTCAATCTGCCCCTTCAGAACAATCCATAGGTAAGAAGAAAGCGAAGAATAAATCAAAAAATAATAGTGAACAAACAAAAAATCAAACGCCTGCTGCCGAAAATCAAACACAACGGAAGTTGAAATTCCCATGTCTCATTTGCGGTGACGATCACTACACCCGAGATTGTCCACATCGTGATGAAGTGGCCAAAATTTTCCAAGGAAAGTCGCAACCCGCTGTGCTTACTCATCCTTTTCCACAGCAACAATCCATGGTTGCTCAAACCCCCTCGCCTGGGGGCAGTTCTAGTAATCCTCATGATGAGGCCTCACCGAGTGCACATATTTATATGTTTAATGGGATCAATTTAACCACTCTCTCTAAGGCATACGACACACCAGGTAACCCTGATAAAGGAAAAGACGTTAACGGTACTAGTACTTTACCAGATCCATCATCGTCCTCCGTTAGTCTTCCATTAGTTAATCCTCCATCTGGACCACTCCAGATTGAGAAAACCACGTTCAAGTCTATCTTACGCCCTCCTAAAATAACTATCTGCAAAGCTACCTTTAATCCTAGTTCACGTGCCGCCCAAAACTACAACATTGTTGAATATTTGGCCCAAGCACCATGTGCTATGTCTGCGTTAGAATTTTTACAACATTTCCCCAATCAACGTAAAATGCTCTTAGCCACTCTTGGCGCTGTTGATCCTGAGTCATCCAACCAGATCATGTTTAACCTAGATAATTATGCGTCTCGACTCTCCCACCAACTTGCTTTCCAAGTTGATGTTGTTGTTCACAACCAACAAATCCACCGAACTATCTTGGATGAGGAAGCCTCGACTTGTGTTATGTCTTTGGCGTGTTGGAAAGGTTTAAAATCACCAGCACTCAATAAATACCCAACGATGTTACATGCCTTCGATGGGTGAGGTTTTCATCCTCATGGGATTTTACAGTCCCTGCCCATCCAATTGGGTGGAAAAAATGTTACTGTTGATGTCGAGGTGGTTGATGCTCCCCTCGATTACAACTTGTTACTTGGAAGGAGTTGGTTTTATGCTATGACTGTTGTTGCCTCATCGGTCTTTTGATGTGTGCACTTTCCTCATCAGGGAAAAATCGTCACTGTTGATCAGTTGGATTTCTGCACACCCGATGCTCGCATTCCTGCTACCAACAATATTCCTTTCCCGGGAGACCACAAGATCACGTATGAAAGTGTTGGTGTTGGTTTACTAAAAGATTATAGTCTTATGGGTACCTTCCCTACACCACTTCCACCAACCACACATCACATTGCCACTGTCGATATGATTTCAACCATGGCTTATCAATCTTTGGAATCATCTGACCCTTGGATTGTACCTTGTCTGTTGGAATTCGAAGCACTAAGTGACAACGTGCCATTTAGTCCAGCCGAAACATCATACGTTTCTACCCAATCCGTTTCTCCCTCGTCAGATGACTAATATCTCTTGGCACCTGGCGTTTCATCGATGCAATCACGAACGAGTTCCTTGTCATCTGCGATCCACTACAATTCCCCAACTCTTCCTATTCCAGAAATGTTTCGCATTTACAAGCTATCTTGGGATAATCACCCTCCCCCATCCTCTTTTTTTCCCCTTCGTGAAGAAGTTCGGGAAGATATATAGTCTATCTCCCCTCCTGATGTCAATTTTCTATCACCTCCCATGTTTTCAACTTCCGATGATTTGGATCCGGTAGTTGACTTGGTGATTTCTTCGATAGGTTTATTGGAGCCTGATATCCTTACTCCTATCGTGACCCTTGACATGTATTCCTCCCTGAGTGATTATCTTCCATCCAGTGAAGATCTCCTGGAGGCCATGACCGAGTTTTGTCCCTTGACATTGTATCCTTCCAGAATGTTATCCTCTTGGAAGCCATGATAAAAAATAAGTCACGAGCATAGTTTCTCTTCTCTGTGGCAAGCTTGTTAAAAAATGAAACAGAGGTCCTGAGCATAGTTTTCCTCTCTGTAGCAATCTCGTTAAAAAATGAAACAACAATCTGGGGATCAAACTTGGAACCCTGAGCATAGTTCTTTTCCTGTGTCAAGCTCGTTAAAAAATGAAACAGTCACATCTCTTGAACCTTCTTTTCATCCACCCTTCTCCTTTTTCTCATCCACTAGAGAAATTGGTGACGAACTTAGAGCCGGTGAATGAATCAAAGCTTGGAGGGCATGTCTCTAGGATTTGATGATCATTCTGGAGCTAAGCCACCAACTTTCAAGATGGGGGCATACCAAGCTTAGTCTTTGTTCTTTCTCATGCTCGTAAATACATGAGAATGTATCCGGGTAGACTTTTATCTCTTTTTTGGACCTGTATGGATACACGAAAAAGGAACCCCCTGGAGTCTCCTTTAAGCTCTTTTCAGACTCTCTAAACATGAAAAGATTGTCGAGTGACCTTGCTTCCTTTCACACTCATTAAAAGGTTTGAAAGGGAATCTTTCGAGCGATCGTTTATCTCTTTTTCGGTCTCGTTAGACTACTGTATGAAAAAGGACAACATTGGAGTCATCTTTAAGTCCTTTTCAGACTCTCTAAACATGAAAAGATTACCGAGCGACCTTGTTCTTTTCACGCTCGTTAAAGTATTTGAAGAAAACATCTATTGAGTGATAGTTTATCTCTTTTTCGGTCTCGTCAGACTACTTTATGAAAAAGGAACTGAGAGAGTTCTCTTTTAAGTGTTTTTCCAGACTCTATAATCATGAAAAACCTTCGAGTTTTCTATCTTTGGACTCGCTAAACAAAACATCGACAAACCCAAATGGGATCGAACCCTTACTTCTTCCAGTTTGTTAAACAAAGGAAGAGGAACTTACCGAAGGTGAGTTATATCGAGCATGTGTTATCCTCCTCGAGCTCATTAAACCAAAAAAGAGGTACTCATCCATCTTGATGGGGGAAAAATTGAAAGGAGCAAGCCAAGAAGTCTCTTGAGAACATCATCCAGCACTTCTTAGAGTCGCCCTTGAACATGACACTTTTTCATTTGCACATATCATAATCCACTGAAACTCTGCACTGAGCCAATCCTTTGAGTCCCTTTCACTCCTTTGGGTCACCCGACGCAAGTCACAAGTATCCACTGCATAGTTTTGGTCCATGTCATGTTTTGCTGTTGTGCCTCAGTGTTCAAGGGAAGTATCCGCCTCTAGAGTTAGCCATCCCAAATATCTTGCCTCAAAACCCATGTCAGTCCATGTCCATTTGATCTACCAATTACATCTCTATGTCCGTTTTGTGTCGTTGATGGGGGATACATCAAGGCCCTCCCTCGACGAGTCCATTCCTGTCGAATTCAACACATTATCCGGGAATCAGACTTAGAAATCAGTTAGTACTTTGGGACCTGCATGCCTCAATGGAAAGCCTCCTCACATTCGACATTAGGTTTACATCATTGACCTCTGATCGGATGATTCCATAAATGTTCGACCTCAGCTCATCTATTCACATTCGTTGGAATGTACTAGGGTACCTTGGGAATCATTGACATTAATGGTGATCTCCCTCGCACTTGATAACGGTTCACACCATTGACCGGTAATCAAGTGGTTTATGCCATGTTCGACATCAGAACATCTATTCACATGGTTAGAATCGTACCACATTGGGATTGGTAAGAAGACCCTGGGTTGAGTGCCCACTTTGATATATGCTTTGCCCAGGTTGCGAAGGAGTTTCTATTGGACAAATGACACATACACTGTTACATAGATCCACTTTGTATTGGTCGTGGCTATGTATTGTCATCTCGTAGATCCACTGTGTATTCTTCGTGGCTACGATCAGTCCGAGTCATCAGAGTATAGATCCACATTGTATCTTCGGTGGCTATACCTTTTTATCAATACAATTATGGATCCGTAGTGTATTTTATGGCAGCCATATCTTGCAAGTCTTGATCACCTAATCATAGGTATGCCTGCCTTGGGTTTTGAAACATGTCATGATATTTGTTGGATGTTTGTGTGCAACTTCCGTCAGGTTCTCCGAGTCTATACCCTTGCTTGAATGTCTACAAAGAATTTCAGTTATCAGGTCACATCTTCTAACTTCATACTTTGGGGGGCAATCTGTTACACGTCAAAATTACTCAACTGGATAAGTGTCGCATGTTCCTCTCAATTGTCATAAGTGTCGCATCTTCCTTACAACTTTTGCAAGTGTTGCAAGTTGTTCACAAGTTTCACAGACGTTGTTCAAGCATACTTACATAATGAAGACACTAAGGAGGCACTTAAAACATCTCATACACTTGATTTGGAGAAGGGGAACTGGTTAACTAAAGTCAAAGAACTCTTATCACCTGAGAAGAGCTCTTAAACAAGGGTTTTGAGGGTGAGCTCTCCCCTACATCAGCCTTAGGAGCGCTGGCGCTCCCTTATAAGGCCTCAGGGAGTGTTATAATGCTTGTCTGCCCCTCTAAAAGAGCGCTATCCACCTTTGGAGCGTTGGCGCTTCTAGGGAGCGCTACATTGCTCTGATGCCCCTTTTGAGGGAGCGTTGTCTAATCTGAGGCAGTAGTTGGCTCATTGAGGAGAATAAGGGGAGGATCTTTCAAGTTTATAAGGTACTTGCATTCGAATTCTTGGTTCCATCAGGGGATCCCTGATCTAAGGAGGAAGTTCCTCAACTTGTTCTAAAGATAACTCAAGAGGTTAAGCTCCCTTAACCTATATAAGCAAGCTCTATGATGGTGAAAAGGGGGGAGAATTGCTAGCATGAAACCTATGATCTCATAGGAAACACATAGTCAGCCAAAGGAGAGTGATCAATGAAGCTGCTGTCATCCAGGTTGTGGATCTTTCGAGCAAGGGTTAGACGAAGGGGACTTGACGAAGCTGTCACATTCGCATCTACGATTGTAAGTACTGCTATCATTATTCTCATTAATATGAAATGCTTGGCCTGTTTCTTTCTAGTTTGTGTCTGATGTTACATGAACTTATCATTGATAGATAGATCTGTTTTCAAGCTAATATCAATAGAGTAGGAAGTGGTCGTATCTTGTTTGTCTACAGGACTCAACGAGGAGCAAAGGATTGGAGCTCAACTCGGAGCGTGCAGGGACAAACGTCAATAAAGAGGTACTTATATTATCCTTCCTTCTCATGTGTTAGTTTGTATAGATTTGAAAGGAAGTCAGTGTCCACGTTAAGCATTTTTTTTCTTAGAGTTAAGGTCAAGCTCTTTGAGTCAATCTACCTGTCCGCAGGGAGATTTTCCTACAACAGTAATAGTCCAATCTAGCTTTATGGGCAGCTAGCCAGTCCATACCAATCAATAGATCATATGATCCCAGGGGTAATAAGTTAAGGGTTGTTTGGGTGGGGAATTCACCCAACATTAATTGGCAGGCTGGTATGACCTCTGCTATCCTCCTTTTGGTTCCAGTGGCTAACTGTACCAACCATGGCTTGGTATGTTTTTGTGGATGTAGTTTACATTTATCTATAGCTTTAGGGGCTACATAACTCAAATTTGAACCAGGGTCAATCAGAACAGACACTAAATGGTTGGAAATCATACCTTCTATTTCCACCACTGAAGCTTGGTGGTCGGCTTGGTTATTATCCAAGGCTGCATAAATTTGTGGCACACCCCTGGCCACATCATTGTCGGTAGTAGCTTCCTGTATGTTATAAATTCTCCAACTATTTTATTGTCGATGTGGACAGTCTCTCAGGATATTTTCTTCTCCGCAACCCCAAAATTTCAAAGGTTCTCTCTTTGGGTTATGAGTCTTCCCTGATATGGGTCCAGAAGTTTTATTTCCGCTCAAGGAGGGAAAATTTTGTTGGTGCATACTTTGGGCTGGGAAGCTCATTCTTGGGTTCTTCTTATAGTTCTTAAACCCTGGGGATTTAATTCCCCTTTTCTAAAATATTGAACTATTCTTTTGTTTCCATCCTTCGTGAGGTTCTGCTCGATGCCCAAACTATTCATGACAATAGGTCACCTTTCGAATAGTGCCTTCTAGAGTGTTTGGCTCATCAAATTCAATTTTGTTACGATAGTTCTTAGGTAGTCCACTGATGAAGCATTGCACCTTTGCCTTTTCTTCTTTTATATAGGGTACATACCTCAACAAATCAAGGAATTTGTTGACATATTCTTCTATAGTGAGTTGTCCAAGTTTGAGTTCATAAAACTCTTTAGTCTTTTCGTTGAAATATTTTTCTGAAAGATACTTCTTTCAGAAGTATTTCTCAAACCGTTCCCAAGACAGGTCCTCTTCGCGAACCCCTTTCACATTCTTAAGGTCTTCCCACCAAATGGAAGCCTTTCCGTTCAAGTTGAAGGTGGCCACTTGGGCCTTCATATTTTCTGAAAAGTCATGAACTCTAAAATACTTCTTTAGTCCAAGCAGCCAAGCCTCTACTTCCTCTCCCTTCTTTATTTCATCGTCGAAGGAGGGTGGTTTAGATTTTCTGAATTCTTCGAATTTTTGACCTTTGGAAGGATTTTGATTCTTTTGTTTCTTTCGGGAATAGGAACTGGTTCTGCTACTAGAAGAGCCCTCCGAATCGCCAGCTTCCTTCTCAGAGGAAAATATTACCCCCCATGCCTAGGGGTAACTAGAGGAGATCATGTCTTGAGGATCACCATGAAGAATATGATACCAACCATGATGATGATAGACATTGATCTGATAATTTTTATGAGAAATTTCTCTACAAAAATCTACGATGATGATCTTTTACCGACAATTAATTGCATGTGAACATGAGAAAATAATTTCTTAACAATTCATATGAACATGATAAATTGTCATAATTATGTGCATATGTAAAATTCAATCTCCGCTTAATCAAGCGAGAATGAAATCAAATTTTACATATATAATTTGACACCCATGTGTTAACGAAGTTCACCAGAATTTTCTAGCTACATCTTGTTATCCTCTTGGAATATGAATCACTTTATTATCCTTCCTTTAAGAAGGGCTGAAACCTTCTCACAAAATGTGACACATGCTCTATAAAGGGTTGAAAACCTAGAGATACCTTCTCTTATACAAAGAGAACTTAAGGCTCTCACATAAGTGACATTTCTTCAAACACCAGAAGGACTAAATTCCTTTATTCCAAGCTCTCTTGAGCACTCTCTCCAAGCTCCCTAAAAGGGATTCATAAAGGGATCAAACCCAAAGATTACATGAGGAGTTTATATAGTTTCTTTAGCTCCATGATCCAAGAGACAAGATCCACAATTTTAGTATCTAATAACAAATCAAAGGACAAAATGAGAGAGAATCTCAAACCCACCTATGAGACTCTTAACCTCCCCTTGAGGTTGGGAAACTACTTGGGATATAATGAGGAAGAATCTCAAAACAAGTCATGAGACTCTCAACTTCCCATCGAAACTAATTTTGAGATGGATTCTCATACTTAATTTAAATACCTTTTTACAAATTAAATGAAAAATACATGAGCACATTATGCTCCCTTTAAAGTATTAATCATTTTTACAATTTAAATGAATCATTCATGAGCATTAATAATTATTTGTAACCTATCATCAATTACCATTTTAATTATCTTCTCCATGTGTGAAAAGTAATAATTCCCTATGTGGAGATCCTCCTGGATCATACCTCCCCACAAAAAGCACTTTTGGTCCTCCAAAAGTATAAAGAGAAATTGTAACTTGAATATCTGCAATCAACTTCTAGCAAGAGTCTTACACTCTATGATGCACTTCCCCACTACTTGATCTACATAAAAAATGTCTTTGAAAAGTTGGACCCTTCTTCTACTTCACCTTTGTACTTCAGAATGAGGATGTAGATGCCAACACTTGCATCAATGCAAATGTGTAGATGATTCCTTGATCTGTATAACACATGTCTCTAAAAGGCCACACCCTTCTTCTCCTTCACCTATTTACTTCATAATGAGGATGTCAATGCCAACATTGCATCAATGCAAATCTGTAGCTAATAACACATGATCAAAATTTTGCAAATTTCATAGTACCATGCTTTCCAAGAGTTTATAAAACACCCATGGACAAGTTTACAATGATTGTTAAAACAAGCCAAGGAAAAAGTAATGACTCTCACTAAACAATGGCTACAAGACCCATTACAATGTTGCCAAAAAGGCTTAGGCATAAAACAAATGCATTCACTCTCATCATCACTTAAGAGTGTCTAATCACAACTTTTTACATCAATTTCAAGGTAACATGCTCATTATGGTAAATACCTCCAAATGTGCACTAGTGGTAAATTCTATCATTTTTTAATTTTTAAACCCCCCCACTTCAAACATGTGCAACATAATAAATAAGGAAAATTTCATCAAGGTGCATTAAAGTTTAGACACCACGGTCTCGAACCACTTCAACAAAATATGCACCATGGAAAATGTCCCTCTCCCTTATTTTTCATGATCCAACTTTAGGCATAGGAAAAATTCACTGCAAATTTCAGATCTTGCTTCCCTGCTACAGCATCAAAACTAAAGATTTTAACCTTGTACAATTATTTACTGCAAACACATTTTCAGTAAAAGAACATAAAAGATACAATGTAAAATACACACATTACACAAAGATTTTTCCCTTGGAAACCCAAACCGGGAAAACCATCATATTCAATATTCATTCACATCATACATTGTTTACAATACAATATACAGATAGGAGCCAGCGATATCCAAAACCCTAACCCAATGACCTAGATTAGTCAACAACCCTAATTACTTAGCCATAAATATAAAACCATCGAAAAAAACCATGTTTTGAAAAACTGCCCAACAATGGACATGGAAATTGAGGCGACATGAAAAATGAGGAAAAAGGTGACATGTTTACCGAGGTAAAAAATTGAAATTCATGCACAAAATGGTTATCCAAGAAGGTTTAGTGAAACACAAAGAAGAAGCTACAACATGTTTGAATCATTGAGAACTGAAGTGGAATGCTACAATTGAAACAACTTTGGACACATGGACATATATTATAGAATGGTAGTCCCTCCTCGATAATCACAACATAATATCAACAGTCACAAACATGAACCTCAACATAGAAATGGATAAGAAAGTAGAATATGTTTAACAATGAAGAATGCACACTTTATCTACAATCTAAACACAAGAAACATGGTTGGTATGCTGATAGTGGATGCTAAAATCACATAACAAGTGATGAATATCGGTTTCTTACATTGAGAAAGGAAAGAGATGGACCCATCTCCTTTGGAAATGATGACTCATCTAGAATCGTTGGAAAGGACACAGTCAGAATTGGAAACAAGAATACCAAGGAAGAAAATGTTCTACTAGTGGAAGATATGAAACATAATACTCTAAGTATAAGTCAAATGTGTGACCAAGGTCACAAAGTTACATTCAATTCACAGAAGTGCGAGATAATAAAAGAGGGATGAGGAAAATGGACTGCAACAACTGCAAGAACTTCAAGCAACATATATGTATTAAGTGAAATTGGAAATGAAAAGTGTTGTCTAGGAAAGGAATATGAATTTTGGCTATGGCACAAAAGGATGGGTCACATAAACTTTGATAACCTCGTCAAAGTCAACAAAAAGAAAGAAGTCATAGAAATGCCCCAGATCATGAAGCCAACCAACAAATTATGCAAGCATTTTAAAAAATGAAAGCAAACAAAGACCAGATTCAAATCGAAGGAATACTCCACAAGAAGACCACTAGAAATTGTGCATACTGATCTAGTTGGACCAACTAGAACAAATGGTTTAAAAGGTGAGAAATATTTTATGTTATTGGTTGATGATTATACAAGAATGATTGCAGTTTGTTTTCTTAGGAATAAATCAGAATCATTTGAAAACTTCAAGGTATACAAGGAAATGGTTGAAAACGAAATGGATTCAAAAATCAAATGTTTGAGATCATACAATGGAGGAGAGTTTACTTCAAAGGAATTTATGGATTTCCGCAGAAAACATGGAATAAAAAGACAATTTTTCATTGCTAGGAAACCTCAACAGAATGGAGTTGTTGAAATAAAGAACATGACAGTACAAGAAATGGCTTGAAAAATGTTAATGGATTCTAAGTTGACAGATATTTTTTGGACACTTGCATTGCATACAACAGTTCACATTCAAAACAAAGAAATGCTCAGAAACAACAGTGACAAAAATATCTATGAGATATGTAAAGAAAGACCATAAAATGTGAAGAACTTCAAAGTTTTTGGAAGTAAATGCTACATCAAAAGAGAAGATGGAAGAATGGGAAAGTTTGATTCCTATGTGGAAAAATGCATACTTGTTGGTTACTCAAGTACAAGGAAAGAATACAAGTGTTACAATCTAAGGCTCAACAAAGTTGTGGAAAACATCAATGTAACAGTTGATGAGACAAGTGGACATAAATTAAAGGAAGAGGAAAAGGAGTTAGTGGAACAGGGTTATGAAGAATAAGAAAAGGATGAATAAGAAACATAAGGGGAGGATGAAGAAGGTTAGATAGAAGTAGAAGAGAAAGTACAAAAATCACCTACAAAGACACCTAGCAAAAAAATACAGAAGAATCATTCTTCACATCAGATTATTGTGAACAAAGATACATGAATTGAGACTAGAAGAAACACTCATTCACCAGAACAACTGAACGTAACACTCTTATCTTTGATTGAACCAAAATTTTTTGAAAAATCCAACAAGGATGCATTGTATAAAAAGGCCATGAATGAAGAGTTGGATCAAATAGAGAAGAATTCCACTTGGGAATTAGTTCCAAGACCAAGGTACAAGAATGTGATCGACACAAAGTGGGTCTTCAGAAATAAATTGAATGAAGATGGACAAGTTACCAGGGACAAAGATAGATTGGTATGTAAAGGATACGAACAGGTTGAAGGTATCGACTTTGAAGAGACATTTTCCCCAGTTGCTAGAATGGAAGCAATCAATTTGATCCTAGCTTATGCATGCTCCAAGAATTTTAAAGTGTATCAAATGGGTGTGAAATCAACCTTTTTGAATGGGGAACTAGAAGAAGAAGTATACATTGAGAAAAAAGAAGGATTTTAGATGTCAGAGAATGAATATTATGTTTCTAGGTTGAAGAAGGCCTTGTATGGTCTAAAACATGCTCATGGTATTCAAGATTGGACAAATATTTACAAAAAACAGGGTTTAGAAAAGGAAATGTAGACAACGACCTCTACATCAAGGTAACTCAAGATAGTATTTTATTAATTGAAGTTTATGTTGAAGATATTATTTTTGGAAGTGATGATGATAGGTTAAGAAAGAAATTTGAAAAGGATATGCATAATGACTTTGAAATGTCATTATTTGGAGAACTATCCTTCTTTCTAGGTCTTCAGATATGTCAAATAAACCAAGGCATTTTTATTTCTCAAAGTAAGTATATCAGAGAAATGATAAAGATGTTCAGAATGGAATATTGCAAACCAATTAATACTCCTATGCAAACTAGTTTCCAGTTGAGTAAAGATGATGATTCAAAGTCTACAGATCAAAGGAAGTACATGTCAATGATTGAAAACTTACTTTATCTGACATCATCTAGACCATATGTAATGAAGGCATTTGGATAAGTGGCATGATTTGAAGAAACACCAAAAGAATCACATGTTATAAAAATGAAGAGGATTTTCAGATATCTCAAGGGTGCATAAGAGTTTGGATTATGCTATCCAAAAGGAAAGGATCTATCACTTATTTCCTACACATTTGCAGATTTGGAAGGTTGCATTGATGACCGACTAAGAACCAATGGAGTATCATTCTACTTGGGTGAGTGTTTGGTATCTTGGCTAAGCAAGAAACAATCATTAGTATCATTGTCTACAACCAAATCAGAGTATATTGTAGAAACAACATGTTGTACACATGTTATATGGATGAAACAAAATATGACAGAGATACATGTTGAGTATGATGATTCCATTCCAATATATTGTGATAATACAAGTGACATCAATATCTCAATGAATCCAGTGATGTACTACAAGACAAATGACATTCCAATAAAGTATCACTTTCTATGGGAACATGTTGCAAAGAAGAATATCAATGTTGAATATGTGGGAACAAAAGAACAGGTTGCATATATGTTTACAAAATCACTGCTAAGGAAAGCCTTTGAGTATCTTTGTCAGATTCTCAAAGTAATTTATACTCCAAAATGAATGCTTTTGAATGCTTATCTTATATGTCTTAAATTTTCATGAGGAATCACCAGAAAGAGAACAATTAAAGTTGGGGTAGCAGTTTCAGGAAGAGTTTAGTCAGGGGGAGCAACTCCAAGGACAATTTAGTTAGGGGGAGAAACCGAGGATGTGAAGTTACCTTTTCCATTGATTTCAAAGGGGGAGAGATTCATCAGATGCATCATAGAGAGTTAGATTCTTGGAGAGAGAGAACATATACATGATTCCAGGGGGAGAGATGGTCATAGGGGGAGCTTGAGTGTTATGAATTAAATGTTGCATCAAAGTGTTTCCATCAATTCCAAAGGGGGATATTGTTGATTAATTTGGTTGGTTGTCATTGATGTCAACCCTTGAAACAAGTTTGATAGCAAATTCATGTAGCCCCAACAATATGATTAAGGGACTTCAGTTTGATAGATTATAATGGTATGGAGATTAATATTTTTGCAGGTAAGACTATTCTAGATGGATATTACATGTTATGCCATTTCCGGTGATATGTGGAATGCCACATAACTCCTCAAATTTAGAGAGTTATGGCCTTGTGAATTTGGAGAATCCTCATGAGTTATCTAGAAGGTCAAATAAGTCAAATTATTCTAGAAGCTCCTAGAAGAAGTTGACTAGTCAAGTGGGTGAAACTAGGAGTTAATCATGGGTTAAGTTGTTTCAATAAGAAAATAATTAAAAATAATTTAGTTGCAACTAGAAGTGGAGAATTTACTATTTATAGCAAAGTGGGTTAGAAGTGGGTTAGCCCTAAAAGAAAGAAATTGGGTTAAGTTTGTTATAAGGTAACCCCTTGAGGAAGCTACATGGAAGTATAAATAAGAGAGTAAGGCTTTCCTATTAGAACCTATTGAGCACATTGAATATCTATTAGTGTGTAAGGTTTATTGCAAGTACTCACTGATACATATGAATTTGCACAAGTTTGAGGTAGCATGAAGGGTTGGCGACAAAAGTTTTGGAATTATAGAAAATACTGAAAAAAGCCTAGTTTTTGAGGTGTACGTGAGCTACAGTTGAATAGAGTGTGTACATATGTAGGATAAAGGAGAAAAAAGTGAATAAATATGCATGTTGAATAAGGAACAATCACGTACAGTTGGGAAAATTCATGAAAACTTGAGAAGATGAAGATGTCAGGTCTCTAGAGTCTGAGAGAAAGATCTCAGGAAGGTCCACAGTGATCAGGTACAACAGATCTATGTACATGTTCAAAAGGTATTTATTATTTCTATGCATAGTGGGATATTGTTGACGACATGAGATATAGTCATGTGGGTTTGAGGATTTTCCCTAGAGAGGTTTTTGGCTACATGGAACTTACTGTATAATTCATATCTATAGAAATACAGAGATGGTATAATTAATATATTTTCATTGGTACATATTGTTGGTGTTGAGGCATATCTTGTATTTCTTGGCATATGGTTAAGGTTTTTTGTGGTACATGGTTGTGAGCTTGTATTTGTGAAGTGGTTGATGTATTGAGAGGTTGTATATTAGTAAGGGATTCATGTCTAGTTCATGTGAGGGTTACTATGCTTGTTCGTGATTATACATACTTGTATGGCACATGACTAGAGAGACATAGATGCACTTGGTTAAGGGATATGTATGAGGATGCATTCATATTGCACAGTTATATTCTGGACACAGTGACCGGTTGCAGGTTGATGTGACAAAGGAAACAAAGCGTCAAAGTTTTTCAGGAAAGTGAAAACCCCAGTTTTCAGAAGACATACACAGGCTGAAATATAGACATTCCATGTGTTGACGATTTAAAACGTCAATGAAGTTTCGCCCACAAAGTGTTGCTAAATCCTATTATTATAAAAACTAAATAATACTAGTAGGTGGGATCCCCTTGAACTATTGGAGAACAGGTATGTTCATTTTTTATATTGAGATGATGTGCAACACGGCTCACATGGTTAATGAAGATCTTGTTGTTATTGGTTATGAATTGAACTTATGAAGGGTTGATTCCTTATGTTACTACAACCTATGCTATTCATTAATGTAATTGCTGCCTGTTCTTATCGCACCTACATAACAAACATGTTAGTAAAATTACATGAAGGGCAGTTTTGAGAAAGGAAAAACACTAGAACAAATGCAAGGGAAGGGGACCTAAGTATACAATATCACATGTGAATAACTTAAAATAATTGAGAAACAATTGCAAGGGGGATATTAAAAGCTATCCTAACTATACTACATGCATGAGAACACTTGATGATTATTGTTAAGCCCTAGCTAGCAAGTAAATGGTTATGAAATTGTGATTGAATTACATGTTTAATATGCATATAGTGTGAAATATTGGTGGTTCACTTGGAAAGGTGATAGTGCTAATGGTCATACAATGGTTAATTGAATTATGTGGCCAATCCACATATGGTATATATGGTATATGGAACATTGGTGGCTCATTTTATAAGGGGTGAATGTTGATGGTTATGCAATTTTGTTTGAGTTATATTATGTGAAATGAGATATGTTGATCACGCTACTAGATTTTAATGTGGTGATGGTTTCAATATATGTTTGATTAACCATGTTAATGGAGAATTTGTTGGCATGTAATGTTGAGTTAATGAGATGCGGGTGGAGGCGACATGCATTTATTGCACGTCACCTTTACTCTTCTTGTTGGCTGCCACCCTAGTCGGGCTATTGTTCAATCTTGCTGCTGTGTTTATTCTCCAAAATTTTAGCAGGGTGGAACCACTTGGCCAACTCTCGTTTTAAGGAATTCGATTAACAGGATGATTTTTTTCAGTCGTGGAATCCATGGCCGAGGAAACAGAGGTAGAGGTAACTGGAACCGAGGCCCAAGAAGGCCCAGGTTCTCTATACATTTTGACGTTGATTCAGAGGAGATTAGCCAAATGTTTCATGTCAGATTCTTTAATTGGATTAGGTAGGGAATAGTCTGACCTAGGCCTGAAAGGCCTCCTTTCCAAGCCCCCCAAGCACCCAAGATCCCTGTACCTCCTCTTGTCTCATTGCAACCCAAGGTCCCTGAAAATGATGGATGGCAGGGGATTGTCCACCCGACAGTCTCCCAACATCGTGGCTGACCCAAATTGTCTTTGCCTCCTCCTCCGCTGGTTACCCCATTTTCCAAGATGCCCCTAATCACTCACCAGTGCAATCCTCCCATTCTAGCAAGATATTGAAGACTGAAGCCCACCATGCACTTGATAAAGGAAAAGCCACTGCTTCCCTTTCCTCACCCTCCAATGACTCTGACAAATCCATGTCTTCTCGAATGAATTTGAGGGACGATTGTTCCCACGTGATCAATGAGATTAAGCCTAAAGGCTCTGCCCAACCAAAGGAAAATTTAGGGAAATCAAGAGGTGACAAAAACGACCAAGGAAGGGTTGCATCACAGACTGGGAAATATGGCTTTTGAGTTTTATGTTATCTAGTGTTTTATGACAGTTGATTTCATGGATCTTTGGACATCATGTTTATTTTGGACATATGAGTATTATTTTGATTTTTTTTTAAATTTCATGAGTTTAAATTGCCAAAAGTGAATAGGTTGATGGGAGGCACAAGGAGGTGTGTTTTACTTAACAAATGGTTATGTTATGATTGTTATGAACTAAAGGGAGTCACAAGGGGTCCCACCTACTAGTTATTATTTAATTATGACCCTTATTGTTATTATTACTTTTCCCCCTAACTAAATTTAGTTGAGTCTTTTAATTAACTTAACTAACAAGTTGGTTTAACTACTTCAACCAATTCTAACTTGTTAAAAGAAAAAGAAAAGGGAGGAACAAGAGGAGGATAGAAGCAGAAGAATGCTAAGGTTTTCTCTTTGAATTTATGTTGAGATAGTTCAGTTTTCATTCATTCATATATTCATCACAACCTAATTCTCTTTTGTGATAGCAGGGTCTTATTGTAGATGACAATATTCAGGGATGAATCAAATCATTCAGACACTTGTTTTTCATAGGTGTTGATCTATCTTTGATAGTTTGTGTAGACTTGTCTGCTTGTGAATTAATTTTCATGACTGATAAAGGCTATTGTGCAGAGTCGAGTGGGCATCAATCTGTGGCAAGATGATACAACCTTTAGAGTTCATTTTTGGTTTTCTATTAGAGGTCCTTTTGTATGTTCAATTGGGGATGGCTAAGTTTGACTTTGGTCCAAGATTTCAACAGGAAATTTTGTAAAGAAAATGACTCTTTGGTGAATTGGAATGAAATAAAGGATTTCTTTATGTCTCATCTATCTTGATTATCATCTTGGTGTCTTTACTTCTATTCTTACATTTACTTCAGCAATTGTTATATTCAAAAAAATACATAAAAAGTGAATTTACAACAATCTTTTTGTTGATAAAAGACTACCCTAAGCACTCGTAATTAATACTTGTGAGTTAGGATGTTATTTTTGTTGGCTATAAACATAGGTTGATATTCCTGTCTACTTTGATTTATCCAAGTAAAGTCTTAAAATTCTTGATTAAGAACAATTCATATCTTTTTCTCAACGCCCTGTACATATGCACAATGTTCTACAGACAAGTCACATACATCCGCTAGCTGCAACACAGATGAGTCATGTAGATGTTGGGTTTTTGTTGGCACAAAAAGGCTACAGGGACAATTTGATCACAAGTCTTTGGAATATGTTGGTTACAGGTTGTTGGCACATATTGGTACATGTTTACAATGGTATATCTCATAGTGAAAGTGTGGCAGTGGTTTCATCATTTCATTTATATTTTAGGGTGGCAGTACGGGGCAAGGATAGGTGGTTTTAGCCACCTTCTGGTTGTCACCGAAGAACATAGGAGGTTGTAGCCTCCTTCTGGTTGTAGCCAGAGAATTGGGGAGTTGGATCTTCCCTCAAGTTGTAGCCTGAAAATATAGGGGGTCAAAGCCTCCTTCTAGTTGCAGCTAGAGAACAAAGGAAGTTGGTGCTTCCAATGAATGTAATTCTTAAAGATATATACAAAACCTCATTTTGTGTTTTTCTTTCGAATTGGGTGTCCACGTAAAAATATTGATGTACTGTGCATGTGTGTGATTGTTCATTATTCATGGTTTATTTACTCTGCACTTATTGGATGATAATTTTATATTGATCATAAAGTTAAATAAAACTTACATATAGTGGTTAAAAGAATAAGAAAAATTCTCTATTACTGATTCACCTCCCCTATGAGTGATCCAACAATTGGTATCAGAGAAGGTTCGTTCAAAAATCAATTTAACCATTGAAAGGCAGATCATGGAGAGAAATAGTATGTAGAAAAATGGAATACCACATTTTGATGGAAACAACTATGCATTCTGGAGCAGAAGGAAGAAAACATATGTACAAGCACGAGGATTTGAGGTTTGGAAATAATTTGTAGATGGATATAAAGAATCAACAGTTCGACCAACAAATGACAACATAAGAAAACTCAGTCTAAATAATTCAAAAGCCACAAATGCACTTCTGAATGGTATTTTTGATTTGGTATATGTTAAAGTTATGCATTGTAGCTCCACTAAAGAGATTTGGAAAAAACTTCAAAATATTTATGAAGGAGATGCAAAATTCAAGGCAACAAAGCTTCAAATTTTCAGAGGTCAATTTGAACAGCTAAAGATGAAGGAAGATGAGAATATTGTAGCTTAATTCTTACGAGTTTACGAAACAATGAATGTAATAATAGGATTGGCAGATGAATTTGATGAATATATAATTGTTCAAAAGGTACTAAGAACTCTTCTAATGAGATTTGATCCTAAGATCTCAACACTAGAAGAAAGAGTATATCTAGACTCAATAAGCATGGATGAACTACATGTAATATTCACAGCCTATGAAATGAGAACTAAACAGGAGAATCCAAATATAAAAGAAGCAACATTCAAAGCATCCAAGAATTCAAAGCAAAAGGGAAAGCTAAAGGAGAAAGAAGATAAAAACAACAGTGACATATCATAATACGATGAAGAAGTAGCCAACTTTGTCAGAAGATTAAAAAAGGGAGCCACCAACAGATATAGAGGTAAGCTTCCATTGATTTGTTTTAATTGTGATGGTATTGGTCATTTTTCTAGAAAATGTTCTCACAAGAAAAAGAAAAGAAATGAAGAAGATGATTCAAATAACAAACAAAAAATAAAGCCTTCAAGAAACGTTTCTGCACCAAAGAAGATGACTCATCATCAGATGAAGTCAGTGTAAGTGAGACAAATAGAGTTCTATTCATGGAAACAAAAAACTCCAATAAATAAGACAGATAAGAATAATATGGAGAGGCAAAAGTTGGCTACAGAGAAGAATTTTTGAGTGCCATAGATGTTATAAAAAGGGAAAAGAATAAAAAAAATCACTACAGGAAGAACTATAAAGAAAAGAGGAAACACAAAATTCCAACTTTGATGAATTGGAGCAGATGATCTCTAATCCAAAAATTCAAGTTGAAGAAGACAACAAAATCGAGGAAGCACTTAAAGAACGGTTGGAAGAAAATGACAAAATCATTGGAAATTTGGAAGCAAAGATTGTTACATTGAGAAAATACCTTCAACATAAAAACATGCAGAACACCTCAAAGGTTTTGGATAATATTATCAACATTCAGAGGCCACATGATGCATTACCCCCTGCTTCAGCAGGTTCTACGTGACCTCCCAGTCTTAGGATCATTTTGATTTCTCCTCGAGCTGAAACGCTCCTTTAGTTCTCTGCTAGAACCTTCAACAAATCAGATCCATAGGTCCTTCAAAAACTCACCTGTGCAAACAATGCACAAGGCATGAGCTTCCCCTTCTCCAAGAAACCCCCACGCTCAAACCAATGCCTTAATAGAAATTCCTTTTTTCAATCTCGCGATCTCGCGAGTTCGCGAGTTGAAGCCCTCGACTCCTCCTTCTTCAATCCTTCGATACCCAAAATCACGATACAGGTATGACTCCTCCTAGGTTAGCACCTTCCATGCATAACCACTCGCTAGGCTAAGCGCTAGCACCTACTTGCAACTCGCGACTTCGTGAGTTGGAGTGTTGAGCCTTCTTGCTCCTCTTTCGCGAATCCACGAGATGTGATGGTCAATGATAGGTTGACTCCTTCCCGATGCGCGAGTACACGCCACCTGACACCCTTGCGGTCCCCACCTGACAGATGTGCCACACATTCACATGAGCTCTCGACTCTTGCCACTTCGCGACTTCCACAGTCAAAAGTGATTCCTCTCAACCTCCGAACCTCCAATATGCACGATATGGTGAAGATTCCGATCCAATGGTCTTCCCATGACCTGGATCCAATGATTGTATCTGCTCCTCGCTACTCGGAGCTTCATGAAATCAAGAGCTTGGTCTACCCTCTCCAAACTCCTAAACTTTCGATACGCGATGTATCAAGACACTAGATCCTACGACTCTCCTTCTCCCCTGATCAATGGTTCAGATCTCATCGCAATCTCACGACTCGGGACTTTGTAGAGCAAAGGCCTCAGCCTTCTAGCTCGCTATACCTGAATCCACGAGATGATTCTAGTCCCTGGTCCTCCGAGTTCCCCTGATCACGCCACGTGTCCTCCAAAGATGGACGACCCTGATCTCTTTGGGACTTCGCAACTCGCGAAGTCGAAGGACTCCTCTACTCAAGTATAACCCATTGATGGGTTCCTTGAGAGGGAAGCCTTTTGGAGAGTCCAAGATGTAGGCGCATTTAGTGAGGCAATGTTGGATTATGAAGGGGCCATGCCATAATGACTCAAATTTCCCATGGCCCAAAGTGTCATGGGTGATATCACAGGCTAACACGAGATCACCTTTGTTGAATGAGCAAAGGTTGACATGGAGGTCGAAGGTGGCTTTGGACTATTTTTTAGCTCCCTCATTGTGTTGTAATGAAGACCGACAGACTTCATCAAGTGACTCTAAGGTTGGCAGGTGATGCTCCATTGGACCAGTGTCAGGTAAGATCTCTATGGAAGTGTGTAATGTTAGGATTTCACACTCGATAGGGAGGGTGGCTTCGATCCCATGTATGAGGTGGAACGTTATAAAATTGGTGGCAGTTTTGACCGCCGTGCGATAATCCCATAAAGAAGAAAACAACATATGATGCCAGTTGGTCTTATGTTTGTTGACATTGCATTGTATCATGGTTTTGAGGACTTTATTGACAACCTCAACTTGTCCGTTGGATTGAGGGTAGTATGGGGAGGAAAACTCATGGGTGAAGCCTAGTTTTGAGGAGAGTTTGGAAAATATCTTGTTCTCAAAATGTTTACCATGATTGGAAACTAACTGTCGTGGGACTCCAAACCGGGTAATGACATGGTTGAAGAAAAAATGCGTTGTTGTGTCAGCAGTGTTGTTAAATGTGGGAATGGATTTGACCCATTTGGTAAAATAATCCACTGCCATGACATTGTACTTGTGTCCATTACTGGATGGAGGATGGAAATTCATGAATTAGATGCCCCATTTACAAAAGGGGCCGGCTGTGATGAATGGGTGTAGAAGATCTGGTGGAGCTCGTGCTTTGTTTTCATAAAGCTGGCATTTATCGCATCACTTGACAATGTGGATGTAGTCATGAAGCAAAGTGGGCTAGAAGTATCCTACTCGAATGAATTTTTGGGCGATGGACATACCCGAGAGGTGACCACCGCAAGCGCTGATGTGGAAATCATTCAATACTTGGTCATCTTCGTCAATGGTAAGACATCGTTGAAGAATGGCGTCGACCCCTCGTTGGTAAAGAATGTCCATGATGAGGAGGTATCGGGGAGCCTGATGGCGAATGTGTAGGTGGTCATCTTGAGAGAGGTGAGACCCAAAATTCTGTGTACGAAGGTAGATGAGGAGGTCATCGCACCAGGGATCATCAAAGGTAATGAAGAAGAGGTGTTCATCGGGGAAGTCCTCATTGATGGAGGAAGCTTTGGTGTTAGAGGGAAAATTCATAATGATTTCGGCTAGGAAAAGATCTTTCTTTATTCTTGGAGTAGAGAACTTTATATTCTATTCTTGGAGGATAATGATCCATTGGGAAAAATTGTCATTGATCTACCATCGACTGAGCAAGTACTGCATGGGGTTGGAAGTTGCTACAACCTTGGTAGTTCGAAGAAGAATATAATGTCGTATTTTTTGGACTGCGAGGACAACTGCTAGCACGAGTTTCTCATCATGATTATACTTTAAGGGTGGTCCTGAAAGGTTTTTACTAATGTAGTAAATCACATGTTCACACCCATCATCCCCTAATTGGACGAGGACTCCTGTGACTGACACAACAAGGGATGATAAATAGAGGATGTAATCATGATCATAGTCTCGAGGACTAATCAAAGGGGCATTGGATAGGGAGGATTTTAAATCATTGAAATCTGTTTGAGCATGTTCATCCCATAGAAATGGGATATCATGATGCAGTAAGCAGAGAAAACCATATGTGCGAGTGGCATAGTCTGGGACAAAACGACGTAGAAAGTTGGCTTTACCTTGCAAGCTCTGCAGTTGGCATAAAGTCCTAGGTGGTGGGATTTCTATGATAGCTTGGACCTTGAGGGGGTCCACAGTGATGACATGTTGGGAGACAATCAACCCAAGGAGGCGCCTGACAGTGACGCAAAAGAAACACTTGAGGGGGTTCAAGAAGATATTATATTGGCGACATTGTTCGAAAATGATGTGTAATTAGTCTAAATGCTAGGTTCACTTTTTGGATCGAGTAGCGAGGTCTTCCAAATAAGCAATCATGATGCAAGAAAGATCATGAAAAACGTAGGTCATGGCCCATTGGAAAGTAGCACCAGTATTTTTGAGTCCAAAGGGCATGACGCGATAAGAAAAGGTACCCCAAGGTGTTGTAAAAGTGGTTTTGTACTAATCTGTTGGGTGGATCTGAATTTGATTGTATCAGGAGAACCCATCCATAAATGATAGTGCCTCGTGGCTGACAAAATCATCGATTATTTGGTCGATGAAAGGGGTTGGGAAGTTGTCTTTGGGACAAGCGTGGTTGAGGTCTCGAAATTTGGTACAGACGCGAATAGTTCCATGTTTTTTGTTAACGGGTACGGGGTTGGAGACCCAAGAAGTGTATGCAATGGGGTAAATGAACCCGTCAACGCGTAATTTGTCAATTTTGACTTTAATAGACGCAACTTTGAATGGGTGGAGGGGGCGTTTGTTTTGATCAACATGGGCATTGTTCGACCATGTGTCGATTCGATGTTTGACTATAAAAGGATTGAGGCCAAGCATCTCTATATATGACTAGGAAAAAATATCCCGATATTCCTGAAAGGGAGCTTTGTAAGAAATGATTTCTTCAGGGGAGCATGTGGCAACAATGGTGATTTCTTCTACGATTCCTGGTTTAATGGAAATGTCAATTTTGACTGTGGGGGAGATATTGGCCATGTTTCCTTCTTCAAAAGCATCGGGGGCAGGGATAGGGTTTTTGAACCAGTCTATATGCCCCGATGAAATAAAATCCTTGGTTTCGATTGTGAATAGGGAGGATTGGGTAGGAGGGTGAAATACCTCATGTGAGAGAAAAAGTGCTCGATGATGGAGCACATTCCAAGGGAAATCAGGGGTAGTCAGTTCCTCCAAGATATATTTTCCACAGTGGAAAATGCAAGAATACAGGGGGTCCTGGGAGGTAGCAAGGGGAACTGTCAATGGGTAAGTGTTATTCTCCTCAAGTGATGAGGACGTAGAAGGGATATCATGTACAGGGTGTGATGTCCTACTAGACATAAACCAAATGTCAATACATTGTGTGGGATATCTCATTTGCTTGGGGGATGATGATGAAATATATCAAATGTCAGTAATATGAGCATCATTAGGGAGTGCCTAAGAGGGCCCAGGATGAGATGTGTGGCATACTGCGGCTAATGTTTGGCGAAATTGAGGTATAGATGGGAAATGATGAGTGTAATGGCCATATTCTAAGGATATGGCTCACGTAAAATTGGTTTGTAATCCTTTCTTTCATGTGGTTGAGGACTCCATAGTAGTGGTGGATGTACTTTGTGGAGTGGAAAGAAATGGGGTTGCTTTGGGGAGCTGGATAAGATTGTGTAACTCATGAAGAGTAATACCTCTATTAGTGGGGTTTCCTTCTCTTTCGAATAGTGTGCAAGGAGGTTGTGGTATACCTAGGGAGGTAATATGGGGTACCTAGGGAGGTACCCAATGGGAATATAGTTATGTGTTATTAGTGGAAGTCATTTAATATATGGGAATGTGGTCATTGAATGTAAATTGGACTAGGTCCACTATATTAATAAAGGCCCACTATGGTAGTTGGATGTAATAAATGTGAGAAGGCTCTCTAGAAGGTTCCTAGGAGATAGGGAGAGATATATAAAGAAGTCTAGGCAATGTAATGAAACATAGTGAAGAATATTGTGATTGTACAAGCAAGGATTGCTTGAGGAGTTTTATCCTTCCATAAGGATTAATATATGGTGTTACCCTACCTCAAGGGTTTCTATAATAATAGAATGTGGCTTCTTCTATCTTGCTTTGTGGATCTATTGTGTATTCAGTATTTGTGGTTATTATATTGGTAGATCTATTCAGGTTCTTAACAAGTGGTATCAGAGCACTTTCCTTGGGCAGACATTGTGGGCAAATATTTTTTATTTTTGCAGATTTTTTTTTCGGAGAAGAAAAAAGAGGGTCGCGATATGGGTTCGTTATTCCTTCATCTTCCCCTAGTGGTGGTGGTGTTTCCTCCAGTAGGCGGTGAGGGTGGTGTGGCAAGAGCATGTACCAGGATCTGGATCGGTAACCCCTCTGTCTTAGGAGGGAGGGATGATGGAGGAACCATAGCAGGTGGATGAAGATACCATACAGGGATGGTGAGAACCATGTTGGGAAGGGTGAGATTAGAGGCTACCTAGAATGCTTGGAATCCAGGTGGGGGGTAGAAAAAGGGGATTTGGGTAATGGCCTAGGGGATTGTTTTCCAGACCAGGATTTTCCCTTAGAGGGGGGGAAAATATGGGATAAGTGGTGCGGTGGTGTTTTCAGGGAATTCCTGAGGTAGTGGTGCTATGACTGGTAGAAATTTGATGTGGGGAGGGGCCTCAATGAGAGGAGTATTGTCTCTGATATCTGTTTTGTTAGAAGACACTATACACACTTGAGATGAAATAGGAGGATTGAGGAGAGGTGGTGCTCCATGATAAGTCCCTAACAAGGACGAGTCCTTGAATATTCCAGGACCAATGTCAATGGCTGAAAAAGCATCCAAGCTAGTGCAGACAAGGGGGAGGATGTTATCAATGTTGGCATAATGATTAAGCTTGTAATGTATAAATTTGTCGATGGTGATGATTTTCCCATTATGGGGGAACATCATTGTACAAAACACAGAAGAGGCTATCTCCTTCATAACATACATGTAGCTAAGTTTGAATAAGATATTGTAACCAAGTGGGGCGTCAATAACTTTAATTTTGATGAGGATGGTTTTTCCCCCAAGTTCTATAGGGACATTTTGGAAGAGCCCTTCAGGGGATGATGGTTGACCTTCATAAGCTCTCAGGGTGATGGAAGATGGTACTAGATTAGGGGAGCTGAGTTTTTTCCATACTACTTTGTACATGATGCATGTGGATGCACCTTCATCGATGATGCACCAATGAATTGCGATGTTCCATATATTAACTAGTATCTGAAAAGATAACAGGGTGGGGAGGCATGGTTCTCCGCTATCTAGATCAAAGGTGATGAGTCGAGTATTAGCTGGGTCGACTGCCCCCAAGGAAGAAAGCAAGGATTTGCGTTGTGATAGACAGGTTTGGAGGACACCCAAAAAATACATGGTTGTAGGAGACTGTGCTAAGTCATCGACTAGACTGTAATTATGAGATGCCCCATCATAAGGTTTATGTGCATTTCATCATAAACGCATGCAGGGTACACAAGGATTTGGTTCAGTGTTAGGGCATGGAATCATCAATGGTTTTCCTACTATAGCTATAGTTGTTTATGAGGTGGTTGGTGTAGAGTCAAGAGGCATGTCGTATGGATGACTATATGTTTTTAGAATAATCTCTTCTTCGCTGGTAAGGAGGATATTGCGATCGACTAAATTTCTGAGTTGAGTGGGACCTGGGTTTTGATATTTCCCCATTTGTGGTGGGGTAGAGATTATCTCTTGTTGGGTATTCATCACACCATGGTGTGGAATGGGGTTTTGAAAAACATCCAGAGGTGGTGGTTGCAAATAATGTTGTGGGGCCTGTTGGGGGGCAGGTGGTGCCAGAGGGCATTATGTGTCCATGGATTATTTCATCCATTTGTAATCGGAAATTTGGGGGAAATGGTGAGTATAATTTCCATACTTGCCACATAGAGCACAAGGGAAGTTAGTTATAAGATTGTTGTTCTTCCCTTGTCATGGTTGGTTGTTATTGTTTCCTCCTTGGGGGTTCTGGTTGCCTTGATTCTGATTTCCCCCAACAAGATGATTTTTTTGGTGGTTATTTCCTCCTAGTCCTGGGTTGTTATTATTTTGGTTTTTTTCTTTATTTTTGGAATTATTCGGTTGATGAGATGGATTTTCCATATTCAACTATTCAAAATCATGAACCTATTGAATGGGAGAGGGATGAACAAAGTTAAAGATGACATGTGGTTGTCCTGGTGGAGGAGAAACTGGTTGGGGAGGACTAGGAAATGGAAAATATGGATTGTTTTGTGGAGACGATCCATATGGTGTATAGGAAGTGGAAGTACTTCCACCACTTTTGGGGTTATATATAGTGGTTGGTGGTGGACTCGTACTTTATTGATGGACCATATGCATCTGGGGTACCGGTGGGGGTCCCCCCAACGACTGAGGGAGAATGATAGGATATGACTGTTGGTGAGTGGGGGGAGGGTAATAAGACATCCCTCCATATGGTTGTGGATACTGATTTTCACCATAAGTAGGTGACGGGTGGCCGTAAGGATTGATATGTGTCATAGAACCAATCAACCGATCTGCAATGTGGGACATCCTAGGTTTTTCCTGACCAAATGGTATGGGTCTGGGTGCATCAGGAAATATTGTGTACAAGTAACCTGATTGGGCATATATGAGGTCGAATTGTTGGGCCTTGTTGATGGCTTCTTCTTATAACTGAGGAAAAGTGGATGCTACATCCTTGGAAATAACATAGACAAGCGATTTAAGAAACCAATTGAGGTGTTTTTCTTTGGTGGTTTCTTCTTTACACAAACTACATCACTGATGACATTCATGGATGTGGTTAGAAATATGGATAGCAATGATTTGTTTGAACTTGGAGAGGAGTTCTAATCCAGTATCATGATGAACTGGTAATTGAAAAAAGGACAAAAAGGCCTTGGCCAATGATTCAAAAGTCACATGGGACTCTGATTTTTCATCCACATACCATTTGGCTGATGAACTCTTGAGAGTTATTTGAAACAACCTCAAGCGGATGGAATAATCCATGTTTCTATTTGAAGATAACCATAAGTGGAAGGTCATAACATGGTTGGTGTGATCTTCCCTTGGTTTTCCTTCAAACTTTGGAATATCTGAAGGCAATTTTGTAGGCATATTGGGCCAAGTGGCGTCATGAAAAATGGGATCATTCGTGAGTTTGGTTAAATCAAGAATGTTGAGGGATGCCAAGTATGGAATAGGGATATTTGGTGGAGGATTAGTTCCAGCCATTGTGTGTGAAGTTAATGGACCTATCCCTTGAGAGGGATTTGGTGGGTTTTCACTTCTTCCTTGAGAAGAAGTTTGACCCCCGCCTCCTTGTGAAGGAGAGCCAATAGATGGATGGCCTTGGGTATTTGACCCAAGAAAAGTGGAACTAAGTATAGATGATCCCAAAACAATAACACTCACTGGTGTGTGATATGGTTGAGTCGCTGAGTTGGCGAGACTAGGGAATCCTCCTAGAATAGGAGGGATATTCTGCAAGCGTCTAGAACAATGGGGATTCAATGGTTCCCCTATGATTCCGACTAGAAAAGTGAATGTGTGAAAATGGTGACAAGATAGAAATAAATGAACAAGAGTTTTTTGTATTTTTTACCTTCACAAAATAGTATAAATCACAATCGTATGTAATCAATTGAATATCATACATAAATCAAATGTGAAATAAACAAGCATGTGGATAGGTGGATTTTATTCGTGTGGGGGAGAAATAGAAATTAATGCGGGTGTCCTCAAATACCTATCACACTTCCTCTCAATTTAGCATTGGGCCTTCCGATAGTACTTGACAGTGGGGTCTGAAGCCACCAGAAGAGGAACTAGTGAAGGTTGAAGCAATCAATTATAATGAGGGGTAGAGGGTGCATATCCCGAAAGAGCTAGTGATATTTCCCAATAGCCACACAAAATCTAATCAAGGTGTGATTGTAGCCCACAACCACCACCTGGGCAGATATCCTAAGTTTGGCCACTAAGTACCTCGGTCAAAGTGCAACATTTAGATTTTCGGCCTAAGAAATGGGTCAAGGGATGGATACCCTCACAAGAGTTGGGTGACTCAAGGAGGGATGCACAGAACAACCAGACCTCGGCCTTTGACCCTTCACGGGTATCTCCCTGCATTATGGTATATGAACACTTGAGTTGGATGATTTGAAATATCCCTATTCTCAACCTCTATTGTTTCAAAATGTGAGAACCTGATAACAGGGGGTTATTTGGATGCCTACCCCCGAGATCCTACCTAGACTAAAAAAATTCTTTTGGCACCTCCTGTGGAGGAAAATTTAGTGCATTCTTAGGAATTTTTTAGATGTGGTGGGTTGAGAGATTGGGGTCATGGAACAACCTCATTTGAACTAAATTGGTGTGGAAAATTTCTAAAGAAGTAGTCGGATCTTTCGGAGTTCCTTTTGAAGCACTTTGTGGTTACTAAAATATAAAGCCTACTTCGACCTCCACTATTCTAATAGAAATTGTGTGTGTGATGAGTGGATTTGTGTGAAAGAAAGTGAAAAGTGTTGCAAAATATTTTAATAATTTAAGTGTAAGATTGCAGCATGAGGACTTCCTGTGGTCCTTACAAATATTCCTACCTACCTTACTATGTTTCTTTGGTACAACCTTGTGGAATATTTAAATCCCTAAAGAACTAGCAATGCCGACATATGGTTCCTTACTTGATCCTTTAAACTCCCTAGAATGTTGTCTATACTAAGAAAGATTTTGAAACTATCCTAGGATTATAGAAATGTGGGAATGTATGGGCTCGTTACTTGATCTTTTAAACTTTCCTAGAGTGTTGTCTAAACTAAGAAAGATTTTAGAAACTATCCTAATATTGTAAACATGTGGGCATGTATGGGCCCTTACAAATATTTAAGATGATTTCCAAAACTAAGAGGTACCCCAGGGGGCTTTGTCCTCTCCTAATGATTTTTTAAGGGAGATTAAGTTTACTTTCAACCACCTTTTTTGATTCCCGATATCACACTTGGGTGCGGGGAAGAGTATACTTGAGGGTTAAAATTGATTTCTAGTCCCAAATTAATTGATTGTGTTTGAAAAAGAAATAACTTCAACTCAAAATTTTAAATGCCAATTGAGCCATCCATGTGTCAACAAAGCAAAGAGAAGAATAGTGATTCTTTTTACCACTATGTTCTTATGTTATCTAACCTTCCTTGTAAGAAAGGAATCTAAGTGAAGTGTGAATGCTTTACAAAGTGCAGGAAATTAAAATATGAAGGCAAGGGGCCCTCAAACCACTCAAAAAACCCTTGCAATTTGCCAAAACTAAACTTATGCGCGGGTTGTAGTTCTGACAGGCACGTAAAATGAACAGAGTTATGAAGGTTGTCACATGCACAGTGCACAGAATGCGCATCTGTTTCCCTTGAAATCCACGCACTTCCTATCACGCGCCAGGAAAGAAATTTCCAAGTGAAATTCTCTTGCCTTGGCTTTGAATTCTGACTTTGGAAGACTGGATTAGGCCGATTTTGGTACCTACATATCCAAACAATTAGAAATAAGTTCTCTCAAGACTTAAATAGGGAGGAATTTGATACCGATCCCCAGTATGGTCGCCAATCTATTGTATTGGTTTTGTCACACGGGTGAGAAAAAATACAACACTTACCTACTTAGTTAAGTCAGATAAATAAGACAGAGGTTTGTGAGTTGATTAGATAACCAAATACACATGAAACAAGGAAAAAAAAACAAAAAAAAAAACAAATAAATGTTAGAGAAGCTTGCAAGAACTAAAACCATGAAAAGCAAAAAATGACCATCATATAGCTACCAATGGATCAATATATTGATAGGCTAACACCATAGAGAAAGGAAGGGACTTATGCATCCCCTCTTTCTCCTTGGGAGGGCTCTTGAGTTCCCTAATATAGATCTCTTCTCTTCATGCAATGGAAAGTGACAATGGTGAATAAATACAATGCCAATCCTCTCAAGAGGTAAGTGGAATGGCCCTTGCTATAGTGCTTGAATGATTCAAAGAGAAAAGAGGATTCTCCAAGAAGAATTCTTGTAGCATAACAATACCTTGAAGTTATTATTTTTCTATCATACCCATGGCACATATTTATAGTGTCCATTCATAGAAAAATACAATTGGTTCATAGTGTGAACAAGGGGCCTTTTAGGGAACTTCCTATCCGTTGACCAACCTCCAAACTAGATTTCCCTCAGATATGAGTGTCAAATCATGTTGGGGGTCAGATTAGAAGTGGTTGAGAGGCCAACGAGATTCATAAATGTGTTGTTCATGATAAGTGCATAGATTTTCTCGTAGACATAATCACATATTGCACATAGTGCACGAATAGGGTTGTATTGGCCCGTGCATTCTGCGCATAGTGCGTGCACTTCCCTTGGTGAATTTGCACACTTTAATTTTTGAACCAAGTGTATAGTTTTGTGCCTTTTTTATGGATTTTGATGCTGTGGGTGTTCTAATTACTGCTAGCATTGATGTATTTCTTCAACCATTGTGTGCAATGTTGCGAATGATTTTTCAGTGATAACACCCCACTTTCTAGAATGGAAGCAATCAGATTGATCCTAGATTATGCATGCTCCAAGAATATTAAAGTGTATCATATGGATGTGAAATCAAAATTTTTGAATGGGTAGCTAGAAGAAAAAGTCTACATTGAGCAACCAGAAGGATTTCAGTTGTCAAAGAATGAAGATTATATTTGTAGGTTGAAGAAGGCCTTGTATGGTCTAAACCAGGTTCCTAGAGCATGTTAGTCTAGACTGGACAAATATCTACAACAAGAAGGGTTTAGAAAAGGAAATGCAGACAACAACCTCTACATCAAGGTAACTCAATATAGTATTTTATTAATAGAAGTTTATGTTAATGATATTATTTTTTGAAGTGATGATGACAGGTTAAGCCAAAATTTTGAAAAGGATATGTAGAATGAATTTAAAATGTCATTACTTGGAGAACTATCCTTATTTTTGGGTCTTTAGATATGTCAAAGAAACCAAGGCATTTTTATTTCTCAAACTAAGTATATCATAGAAATGATAAAGAGGTTCAGAATGGAATATTGCAAACTAGTTAATACTCCTATGCAAACCAGTTGCAAGCTGAGTAAATATGATGATTCAAAGTATATAGATCAGAGGAAATAAATGTCAATGATTGTAAGATTAATTTATGTGAAAGCATCTAGAACATATGTAATGCAGGAAGTTGGTCAGGTGGCACAATTTCAAGCAACATCAAAAGAATCACATGTTCTAGCAGTGAAGAGGATTTTCAGATATCTCAAAGGTACATAAGACTTTGTATTATGGTATCCAAAAGGAAAATATCTATCACTTATTTCCTATAGAGATGTAGATTGGGCAGGTTGCATTGATGACCGACAAAGAACTAATGGAGCAACGTTCTACTTTGGTGAGTGTTGGGTATCTTGGCTAAGAAAGAAAAAATCATCAGTATCATTGTCTATAGCCGAAGCAAGTATATTTCAATAAAATCATGTTATACATAGGTTCTATGGATTAAACAAACTCAAACATATATACATGTTGAGCATGATGAACCGATTCCAATATATTGTTATAATAAAAGCGCTATCACTATATCAAAGAATCCAATGATGCACTCCAAGAAGAAGTACATTCCAATAAAGTATCATCTTCTACGGGATCAGGTTGCAGAGAATAACATCAAAGTTGAATATGTGGGAACAAGAGAACATGTTGCAAATATATTTACAAAATTGCTTCCAAGGGAAGCGTTTGAGTATCTTCACCAGAGACTCAGAGTAATTTCTACTCCAAAATGAATGATTTTGAATGATTATCTTATATTTATTAGATTTACATGAGGAAGAAATAGAAAGAGAAAATTTTAGGTTGAGGGAGTAGTTTCAGAAAGAGTTCAGTCAGGGGGATCATCCCCAAGGACAATTTAGTTAGGGGGAGCAACCATGGATGGGAAGTTACCTTTGCCATTAATGTAAAAGGGGGAGAGATTCATCAAATGTAGGATATAGAGTTGGATTCTTGGAGAGATATCACACAGGCATGATTCCAGGGGGAGCGATGGTCACATGGGGAGCGATGGTCATAGGGGGAGCTTGAGCGACATGACTTAATTGTTGCATCAGAGTGTTGTCATCAATGCCAAAGGGGGATATTGTCGATTAATTGGGATGGTTTTCATTGATTTCAACCCTTGAATCAAGTCCAGTAGAAAATTATGGTAGCCCCAACAATATGGTTAAGGAACTTCAGTTCGATTGATATATAATGGTATGAAGATTAATATTTTTGCAGGTAAGAATATTATAGATGGATAGTACATGTCATGCCATTTTCGGTGATATGGGAAATGTCACATTACTCTTCATGGCTAGAGATTTATGACCTTCTGAAGTTGGAGAACCCTCATGAGTTATCTAGAAGGTTAAAAAAGTCAAGTTATTCTAGAAGATCCTAGAAGAAGTTGACTAGTCAAGTGAGTGAAACTAGGAGTTAATCATGGTTTAAGTTGTTGCAATAAGAAAATAATTAAAATTAATTTAGTTGCAACTAGATGTGGATAATTTAATATTTATAGAAAAGTAGGTTAGAAGTGGACAAGTAGTTAGAAGCAGGTTATCCCTAAAAGAAGGAAATTGGGCTAAGTTTGTTAGAAGGTAACCCCTTGAGGAAGCTACATGGAAGTATAAATAAGAGATAAAGGCTCGCCTATTAGCACCTATTGAGCACATTGCATATCTATTATTTCACAAGGTTTATTGTAGGTTCTCACTAATAAATCTGAAGTTGCGCAAGTCTGAGGTAGAACGAAGGGTTGACAGCGAAAGTTTCTGAATTGCAAAAAATGCCGAAAAAACCCTAGTTTTTGAGGTGTATATGAGCTACATTGGAATAGATCGCATACATATGTAGGCTAAAGGAGAACATAGCACCTGTATACAAATTATAAAGAAGGAACAATCACGTACAGTTGGGAAAATTCATGAAAACTTGACAAGATGAAGATGTCAATTCTCTAGAGTGTGAAAACAAGATTCCAGGAAGTTCTAGAGTGATCAGGTACAACAAATCTATCTACAGGGTCAAAATGTATGTATTATTTCTATGTGTATTTTTATATTGTTGTCTACATGATATATAGTCATGGGGGTTTGAGGATTTTCCCTAGGGAGGTTATTGGATGCATGGCACTTACTATATAAGTCAGATCTATAGAAATACAATGTTGGTATAATTAATATATTTTCATTGGTACATCTTGTTGGTGTTGAGGAATATATTGTATTTGTTGCATATGGTTATGGGTTTTTGTGGTACATGGTTGAGATCTTGTATTTGTGAAGTGGTTGATGTATTGAGAGATTGTATATTAGTAAGGGTTTGATGTCTAGTCCATGTGAGGGTTACTATACTTGTTCATGATTATACATACTTGTATGGCACATGAATAGAGAGACATAGATGCACTTGGTTAAGAGATATGTATGAGGATGTCTGCATAGTGCACAATTATAGTCTCAACACTGTGACAAGTTGCATATTAATGTGAGAGATGTAGCAAAGGGTCAGAGTTTTTCAGGAAAGAGAAAACCCTAGTTTTCAGAAGGAGTACCCAGGTTGCAGTATAGACAAGTTGTGTACATACAAATGCTACACTATAGACAGGTCACGTAAATACACTATCTGCAGTACATACATGTCGTGTACCTGTTGGGGTTTTGTTGATACAGGAAGGCTACAGGTACAGATTGATTATAGGTATTTGGTACATGTTTGTTACAGTTTGGTGGCACATATTAGTATAATTTTACAATGGTATATATCACAGTGATAGTGTGGCAGTGGTTTCATCATTTCATTTATATTTGAGGGCGACATGATGTGAAAAATATAGGTTGTTGTACACACCTTTTGGTTGTAGCCGAAGAACATAGGAGGTTGTAACTAGAGAATTGGGGAGCTGGAGATTCCCTTAGGTTGTAGCCTGAAAATATAGGGGGTCAGAGCTTCCTTCCAATTGCAGCTGAAGAACAAAGGAAGTTGGTGCTTCCAATGAATGTAATTCTTAAATACATATAAGAAAAAAACATTCCATGGTTTTCTTACGCATTGGGTTTCCACGTAAAAATATTGGTGTACTATGTATGCGTGTGATTGTTCATATTTCATGGTTTATTTACTATGCACTTATTGGATGATAATTTTATATTGATCATAGAATTAAATAACACTTACATATTGTGGTTAAAAGAATAATAAAAAA
>ML785332.1:448476-472361 GCA_009831015.1 Picea engelmannii
CCCCCCCCACCTTAGTAGTCCAACAATTGGTACCAGAGTAGGTTCCTTCAGAAATCAGTTTAACCATTGAAAGTTAGATCATGAAGAGCAACAATATGTATAAAAATGGAATACCACATTTTGATGGACATAACTATGCATTATGGAGCAGAAGGATTAAAACATATGTACATGCACGAGGATTTGAGGTTTGGAAATAAGCTGTAGATGGATATAAAGAACCAGCAGTTCCACCAACAAATGACAACGGAAGGAAATTCAGTCTAAATTATTCAAAAGACACAAATTCACTTATGAATGGTATTTGTGATTCGATATATGTCAAAGTTATGCATTGCATCTCCGCTAAAGATATTTGGAAAAAAACTTCAGAATATTTATGAAGGAGATGCAAAATTCAAGGCAACAAAGATTCAAACTTTCATAGGTCAATTTGAACAACTAAAGATGAAGGAAGATGATAATATTGCAGCTTACTTCTTACAAGTTGATGAAACAATGAATGCAATCATAGGATTGGGAGAAGAATTTCATGAATCTATAATTGTTTAAAAGGTATTGATATCTCTTCCAATGAGATTTGATCCTAGGATCTCAGTACTAGAAGAAAGAGCAGATCAAGACTCAATAAGCATGGATGAACTACATGGAATCTTCACATCTTATGAAATGAGAATAGAATAGGAGAATCTAGGTATCAAAAAAAGAAACATTCAAAGCATCCAATAATTCAAAGAAAAAGGGAAAAATAAAGGAAAAATAAAGATAGCAACAACAGTGACATCTCAGAAGATGATGAAGAAGTAGCCAACTTTGTCAGAAGACTAAAAAAGGGAACCGACGACAGATATAGAGGTAAGCTTCCATTTTTTTGTTTTAATTGTGATGGTATTGGTCATTTTGATACCAAATGTCCTCACAAGAAAAATAAAATAAATGTAGAAGATAATTGAAATAGAAAACTAACATATAAAGCCAAAAGAAAAAAAAAAGTCTTCAAGAAAAGTTTCTGCACCAACGAAGATGGCTCCTCATCAGACGAAGATGAATTTAGTGAAAGTGAGACATAAAGAGTTCTATTAATGGAAATAGAAATCTTCGATAAATAATACACATAAGAAGTATATGAAGAGGCAAAATTTGACTACATAGAAGAATTGTTGAGTGCCATAGATGTTATAAAAAGAGAAAAGAAGAAAAAAAAATAACTATAGGAAGAACTAAAAAGAAAAGAGGAAACACAAAATTCCAAATCTGAAGAATTGGATCAATTGATATCTAATCCAAAAATTCAAGTTGAATAAGACAAAGGAATCGAAGAAGAACTTAAAGAACAAATGGAAGGAAATGATAGAATCATTGGAAATTTGGAAGCATAGATTGTTACATTGAGAAAATACCTTCAACAGAAAAACATGCAGAACAAATCAAAGGTTTTGGATAATATTATCAACAGTTAGAGGCCACATCATGACAAGTCTGGGCTAGGATACAATCAGACAGAAAGAGGCTCAAGCTACAAAACTACAGATCAAGAAACACAACCAAGAAGCTATTTAGAGACAGTTAGAGGACACAAGAAGTTTTACAGAGAAGATCAAAGGGACACTCCTCCACCTAGAAGATTCATATTTCAAAATCAACGACAGTCAGAAACAAGAAGGCCTCAGGAAGAAGAAATATTCATAAGAGTAACTCCTTTCAAAAGATCCTCAATTCCCAGGTATCAAACTATATTTTTTGGATTATGTTATGCATGTAATAATTTTGGAAATAAAGCTTATTCTAGGAAAATTCCCCTGTGGATAGGTGAATATCCTCTTAGATTCTAGACTCCTACTACCAAGAAAAAAAGATGCTAACATTGGACACTAATATTCCTTTAAATGTAGTTAAACTAGTCAAAGGAAAAAGAGGAACAAATTATGATGTACCTTTTTCTAAATATTGTCATCGCCTAATCCAAGTTGAACTTGATATTCAGGCTCAATGATATCTGCAATCCAATAGACATCAAAGAAAACACAAACTTCCTATTCTACCAAGATTAGTTTAAACTAAATTTATCAATAATAGACAAGTATATTGATCCAGGTGGATCTCGGTGGCCATCCACCTTTTTCACTGAATCACCATCTTGAGCCTATGGTTTTGATAAACCGTGATATTCACCCTTTTGATGGGGAATGGAATCTAATGTCATCTTCATTTCTTAATTACAGACATCATGTAATGATTTCCTAGTGGTTTTATGTACATTCCTACAACATAGCGTTAATGCACCAAATCCCATTAGAATTCTGTAGTTAAGTGTGCTCAGGCTAGAGTAGTACTGGGATGGGTGATCCCCCAGGAAGTCCTAGTATTTTACATGCCTGTGAAATTTGATAAACTTAGTCCAATTTATCCCACATGAATCATTGGAATTGTTCTCCTCTCACTCTCTCATATACAATTGAGGTGAAGGAGTCCCTTTAAGAATGCAATGGAATGTGATGTAAAGCTTCTTTTGAATGAAGCGTAGCCAACATCTCTTTCTTTTTAGAGATAAGCTACCCCATTTTTCCAGTTTGTGTTATACAATATTTTTCTATCTTATTCAGTAATAGAAGTTGGGTTTCTCTCTATTTCTGTGTTCTCTTCTATATTTTTGTGTATTTCATTGTTATATCTCAATTATATTTCTGCCTTCATGTCGTTCTCAAAATAATCTAGTTCATATATGAAACCATACACAAACTTGAAGGAATTAGGCCAATCATATATTAATGAGAACATTACAAGGAACTTACAATCTGTAGATGCAGTTGCAACAACCTCTCCAAGTCCTCCTTTTCCAACCCCTTTCTTGAAATATCCACAATCATAATGACAATAATTTTTGCTAATCATTCTCCTCATATTAACAATGAGAATGCCTCTTTTTATAGGATTTGAGAGGCTCAACCACCTTAGTTATATTTGGAATAAGTTGAGGATATTAATCCATCAGTTGTGGCATCTCCCTGAGATGCAGCCTAAAGATTGGATTCGAGCCAAACCAACTTGGATCATCTCTAGCTATCTTTACAGATAAGGGGGATTTCTTCCCATGATTCTCTCAACCAATAAAAGCTCCCTCAAAAATGGCAACAGAGCACTGCAACGCTCCCTGCTAGATGGATAGGTAGTGTTATCTCTCCCTGCATATGAGCAGGGGAGCACTGATCTTCCAAAAGTTCATTAAGATGACCAATTCGCAAGGCAAAACATTTTACTTAGTTTTTCAAATGATGTGGTTTCAACTTCCAACATGTTCTAGAGGATGTATCAAGTGTTTCATGGTGTCGTTCACAATGTGACATATATAGAACAAAAATGTGACATTTACAACACTTGTGACAAAAGTACGACACTTGCAACAATGAGAATGTGACATTATCAAAGTGAGGAATTTTGATGTGTAACATATTGCCCCCCAAAGTGTGAAGTCATAAGACAAAAGATGATGACTAAAACACTTTGTAGATTTTCGAAGCAAGGGTATGGAGTTGGAGAACCTGGTAGAAGTTGCAAACAACCATCAAACAAATATTATCATGTGTTTCAAACCCAAGGAAGACATACTTATGCTTGAGTAACAAAGAAATTAAGGTATGGTTGCCAATAAATACATTGCGGATCCATGATGACACTGATGAAGGGTATAGCCACCAAATATACAATGTGGATATATACCTCCATGACATGAAGTGATCATAGCCACGAGAAATACACAATGGAGCTATGAGATGATAATACATAGCCACAAACCAATACGACATGGATCTATGTGACAATATATATATATATATATATATATATATATATATATATATATATATATATATCAACATGCTCAACTAATTTCCTTCACATCCTCAAGAAAGAAGATAACAGAGTGAATGCTTAACCCAGGGTCTTCGTCCCAATTCTGATGTGGTACAAATCTAGTCATATGAATAGATGTTTTGATGTCAAACATGGTAAAAAACACTTGATTACCAGTCATTGAGGTAAATCGTTAACAAGTGCGAGGGAAATCACCAGTGATGTCAATGAATCCCAAGGTAACCTAGTACAATCCAACAAATGTGAATAAATGAGATGAAGTCAAACATTCATGGAATCATCTGATCAGAGGTCAATGCTGTAAACCTAATGTCAGAGGTGAGGAGGCCTGCCATTGAGTCATGTAGGTCCCAAGGTACTAACTTGTTTCTAAGTCTGATTCCCAGATGATGTGTTGACATCGACAGGAAAAGACTCATCGAAGGAGGGCCTTGATGTATCCCACATCATTGAAATAAAACTGACATAGGAAAGAGATGTAAGATGGTAAATCTAATGAGTATGGATTGACATGGGTATTGAAATTGGAAATTTGTGATGGTTGATTCTCGAGGTGGATACTTCCCTTGAACACTGAGGCATGTCATGACTTGGCAGCATAAACGTAATGTAGACCAAAACATAATGTAGCAGACGTTGTGACATTCGTAGGATGACCCAAAGGAGTGGAAGGACTCATAGGATTGGTTCAGTGCAGAGGTTTAGCGGATTATCCAAGTGTTAAAAAATGCAGGTGAAAACACGTGTCGTGTTCAAGGGAGATTGCAGTAGTTACTTGTGACAATTCTAAAAGACAACTTGACTTACTTCCTTCAATTTTTTCCCCCATCCATATAGACGAGTACCTCTTTTATTTTTTTATGAGCTCAAGGAGGATAACACATGCTCGATATAACTCACCTTTGGTAAGTCCCTCTTCCTTTGTTTAATGAACTAGAACTAGCAAGGGTTCAGTCCCATATGGGCCCTTCAATGTGTGATTTTAGTGAGTCCAGAGAAGGAAAACTCGGTGGTTTTTCATGTTTAGAGAGCCTGGAAATAACTTAAAGGTGACTCCAGGGTTGTCCTTTTTCGTAATTTTTGTCTCCGAAGTTCGAAAAATAGATAAACTACTACTCGGGAGATGCCCTTTCAAGAAATTTTAACGAGCATGAAAGGAAGCAAGATCACTCTGCAATATTTTCATATTTAGAGAGTCTGAAAAGAGATTAAAGATGACTCCAAGGGGTTCCTTTTTCGTGTAACCTTTACGAGTCCGAAAAAGTGATAAAAGTCTACTCGGTTACATTCTCATGTTTTTTCGAGCACGAGAAAGAACAAATATTATGCTCATTAGTGTCACAATGTTGTCGAAAAGATGATACTTAAAAAACCTGTAAATATAGACAATTATGGGCCCAAAGCATTAGTAACTCCTAAAAAATGATTAAAAACCCAAAGAAATAGAAAAAATAAAACCTATCAAATAGTGAAATAGGTTAAGAATTTCATTTACCAATTGAGTTTTACCAAATTCTTCCATATTTTGAATTTTCCACCTTTGGGAGCTGATTTTCGAGCTGTGAGTACTAGAGTTGCAGTCGACCATTTTCAGTTTTGTCTTGACTAGGTTGGTAATATTTCCTTTCCAATCATTTTTTATGGTTTAATTTTGTGTTTTAGCTTATATTTTGGGTGTTTTGGGTTCCTTGGGAAGCCATGGGCGTTGAACCAGATTGACGCTCCCTCAAAAGGATGATGGGAGCGTCGATCAAGATTTCAACACCCTGGTGCACATGCGTAGGGAGCACTAGTGCTCTGTGGTCATATTTAAGGGAGAGATGGCGCATAAATAATTTGTTTTTTGTCTTTTGGTCTAAAAAGACACAATTTTGTTCCATAAAAAGTTGACTAAATATGTTTAAATGGTTTTATTTGCAGATTCCACTAGTCATTTAACCATGATAGAGTGGAAAGAACACGAACACGAGTTCGATGACATTGTCGCTTTACAAAGACCTCAAGCAAGGGTATCTTTGCGAAATTGCAATCTACTCAAGTATTTTAAGATCCAAAGCATGAGGAAAGAAACACTATTACTTGAGTACTTGATCAGTTTGTGGGATGATGTCGAATAAGCATTTTGCATTGGGCCACACATGCTCAAGATTGAGCTTGATTATTTCTACTTTTTGATGGGGCTCTCCAGGAGGGGGGATCCTATCCTCTTTTCCGTACATCGGGAAACTCCTCATCCAATTGAGGCATATGTCATTGAGCATTGTATACCAGGATCGTGATTGGTAGGTGGCCGAGTCGTGATCCAAGATGTAAAAGACTTGGAACTTCGATCGACTCTATTCTCCATCAATAAATTGACAGGTAGTACTAGTGCTCAACTATCTTTGAAATCATAGATGTCATATGCTTTACAATGTGTAGATTCCAACTTGTTTAACTGGAGCATAGGGTTTCTTAGAAATGTTAAGGAACAAATATCGAAGTGTAGGACAGGTAAGAAAAAGCAGTTTGGATATGGCTCTTTTCTAGTTTTGTTCTTCTTGGAGCGAATTCCCTAGATCCAGCCATATGTTGCATTGATAGTGCATGCTGCAATTGAGCCACAGATGGAGAGATGAACCGGTATATCCCCAAGATTGGGGAATGAGCCCTCAACATTTAGATTTACAACTGATTTCTTCTCTTGGTGGAGGAGACAACTAGTTGTTATTGAGGACTTTCCTTATGTTGGAGTGGAATTTCAAGGTAGTGCAAGCTTGGTTCTCCCCGAGGGCATTTAGTGGGATGCGTCAGGTATGAAACTAAACCTTGCCATGTATTGTTTTTTTGAATTTTATATTGGTTTTGATGTGTACAATGAGGGATCTAAGGATGTTTTTTGTTTCATCATGGAGATAGAGGCACATCACGTCCAATAGAGATGCTGACACTGGGGTGTCGTGGAGACACACAGGTAGTATTAGAGCATGAGGTTCTGGTGGGATGACTTCGATAGGTTGAGAGGAACCTCTGAGGTTTGACCATGGGTGTCCCACCTCTCAGGAGACGAGATGTGCCTCTCCTTTTGTAGAGACATATAGTTGGATTTCCTGAGAGTCTTAACCATTTACTTCATCAAGTGGCTCATGAAGTAGTGTTCTTCACATAACACAACCTGATACATGAGGATGACTAGGATCCTCAACAAATTTTGTTATCTTTTATGATGATTTCATGGGCATGAAGGCCCAAAATGTTTTCCCTATTATGTACCTTTTGATGATGTATTTTAAAACAAACTTTTTCTATTACGCATCTATATATATATATATATACATATCTGAGTTTTGTGGTGCCTATTGATGTTGTATTTTATCTTATGTGATGTTTTTGTGTACACGTGATTCATGGTTTTACAAATGTTTTATCTATGCGCAAGATACCAATCCAATATGTAATTAGCTAACAAATCCAATGTTGTATTGAGTTCTCTTGGTATATGTTTGTATTGTATAAATTCAAATGATATTTCGAGACCACAAACTCTTAGGTGGAGATGTAGTAAGACAGGGTTGCAGACGATGTAATCTTGATTAAGCTGACAGACCACGAGTTGAGAGTCTAAGTTAATAATCAGATGAGTGATACCTAGAGATGAAGCTTCAGTTAAGAGTATGATGAGGCATGATATTCTTCCATGTTATTGCTTATCGATCCCAAGAAAATTCCTCTGGAACTCACCAACTCACCAGAGTGGTAAATGACCCAAGATGCAGAAGAAATGTTCTGGGTGTGTCGACTAGCACCACCCGCAAACCCAACAAAGATGGGAAAGGGAGATGTCATCTACACATGCAATCGCAAGACAAAGTATAAGAAGATAAGACAAAACTCATGCATGCAATAGACAATACACACCAAATCAAAAGTATATAGCACAATAGTGTACAAAGAACACATGTTAGATGTTCTATGCATAGTAATTCTTGAGGTAAAGCTCATTTCGGGGCTCACCGAGAGATATTCCATTGTAGTTGACCAAATTGTAGGTGCCTCTATGCAATACATGTTTTATGATATAAGGTCCATGCCACAGAGGTTCTAACTTTCCTGTCTCCAACTTATTGTGAGATTGGTCATAAACTAGGACCAAGTCTCCTTTTGCAAAAGCACGAGGTTGAACGGATTTGTCATATTGACTTCTCATTCATTTTTTATATGTCTAGTTAATGAGAGAAACATCGTGACATGTTTCATCCAACTCGGTTAAATACAAGAATCATTCCTCTTCAGCAGAGGTATGAGGCAGGAGTTCCATGGTGAGTTTCAACGAAGGGATCTCACACTCGATCAATAAATCTGCTTCTATTCCATATACCAAATGGAATGGAGTGAATCCAGTTGCAGTTTTCACTGAAGTGCAGTAGGCCCAGAGTGCAGAGAAAAATTGTAGGTGCCAAGAGGTTTTGTTTGTCCCCACCATGTAAAAGGTAACTTCTGACAAGTGAACGTCCCCCAAGGGTAGATGAAGGTTTTCTTATGCTGATCATTTGGTAGAATATCGATCAGGTTATACCCTAAGAAACCATCCATGAAGGAAAATATAATGCTGCCAACACAATTATCGATGATTTGGTCGATAAAGGGTGTAGGGTAATTGTCTTTAGAACAAGCCTTATTGATATCCTTATAATCGATGTAGACATGAATGGTCCCTTTTTTCTTAGTGATCGAAATGATGTTAGAAACCCATTCAATCAAGGGGACAGGATAAATAAAACTAGTGTTAAATAGTTTTTCAACTTTTGCCTTTATATCCGCAGTTTTCTTAGGATGAACTGAGCGAAGTTTTTTTCGTACAGGTTTAACACCTGTTTAAGTTTTTATCTTATGCAAAATGATCAACGGATCGATCCCTAGCATATCTTTGTAACTCCAAGCGAATACGTTGTAGAATTCTTTTAACAAGGTGATATAATCTTCCACTTCCTCTGGTGAACAATTGGCACCAAGATGAACATTTTCCATGATATCATCTTTTATCGAGATGTCGATAGAGATTGTAGAAGATATGTTTCCCAAACTCCCCTCGGAAGTAGTGTCTTGATTAAGTATGGGATATTGGGGAGAATTGACAACACCATTAGGAAATATAGAGTGTATATGTTTCTCAATTTCATCTAAACTAGGAAGAAAAAATGAATGATGATGGTTATCATCCCAAGGTACCTCTTCGATACTAAGCATTTCCATAATAGATTCGTCTGATGGAAAAATTCGTAGGATGTAATCGAAAGTAGAGGATAGGGAATCCAACCAAGATGGAAATGAGTAAGTGTTGGATGCCAACAGATGTTGGTTTTCTAGTGAGTGAGAGGTGGATTGGATGGAATTGTATGAAGCCTCAATAGGACTAAGTGGCATAGTGTTACCTAGTGCATCGAATTCCAAAGGACTAGGAACAAACCAAGGATTAGATGATTCGTAAGATTGATATGCCATAGTCAAGATCATATTGATCGTGGAAATATGTCGTGAGGTGGGAGGAAGTGGTGTAGGGAAGGTACCCATAAGGGAAGAGTCTTTTAAAATACCTACGCCTACACTTTTTTAAGTGATCTTAGTATCTCCCAAGAAAGAAATGTTGTTGGTTGCAGGAGTGTGAGCGTAGGGGGTACAATAATCTAACTGATCGATAGTGACAATTTTACCTTGATAAGGGAATTGTACACATAGAAACACCAATGAAGTGACGATAGTAATGTCATAAAACCAACTTCTTCCTAACAACAGATTGTAATCGAGGGGAGCATCGACTACCTCTACATCGACAGAGACAATCTTGCCTCCCAATCGAACAACTAAGTACTGTAAGAGTCCGTGAGGATGAAAACCTCGCCCATTGAATGATCGTAACATTGTATGGGATTGATTAAGCATAGGTGATTTCAACCCTTTCCAACAAGATAATGACATGAAACAAATGGAATATCCCTCATCTAGTATTGTACGATGAATGTGTTGGTTATGAACAACAACATCGATATGAAAATCAAGCTGTTGAGAAAGTCGCAACATGAAATTATCAAGGTTACACATGATATTATTAGATGACTCAGGATCGATTGCTCTGATGGAGGGAAAGAGTGTTCTATGTTGACTTGGACAATGTTGTATAACTTCAAGAGAAGACATAGCACACAATGCTTGAGCCAAATATTCAACGATATTGTAGTTTTGGGCGGCACGTGTACTAGGATTAAAAATTGATTTTCGAATAGTGTTCTTGGGAGGGCGTAAAATAGAGTCGAAAGTAGGTTTCGCAATCTGAAGAAATTTAGATTGAGGAGTAACGGTGGTAGGAGGTGGATCTGATGTAGTACCATTAGTGACCTTCTCTTTATTAATTTTAGCCGGTGTGTCATACGTTGTAGTGCGAGTGGTTAAATCAATCCCATTAAACATATAAATATGGGCACTCTAATAGGCTTCCTCACTAGGAGGATGATTGGGATTCCCCCCTGCCAGAGGAGCAGGGGATTGTGCAACCATGGAATGCTGCTGAGGAAAAGGTTGTGTCAACACAGCGGGTTGGGAATTACCTTTGAAAATTTTTGCAACTTCATCGCAATGAGGATAGTCTCGGGTGTAATGATCATCACCACAAATGAGAAACACAAATTTTGGTTTTCACTGTGGTTGTTTCTCAAGAGCAAGTGGATGAGTTGGTGTTTTTGGATTTTCATTATTATTATTATTCTTTTTGGGTTTATTTTTCATTTTCTTCCTTCCCCTGGATTGTTGTGAAGAGGAAGAATGAACTTCATTCACCTCAGAGGTTTGATTCGGGGGGGAGGTAGAGGAGAGTGAGGTCGAACCGGTGATGGGTGAAGAGACAGAGTGATTAGCTGAGCCGATCGACTATGACAAAGGTTGGGTTTTGACAACATCGATAATTCCATTTGCATGAGCTGTGGAATATTGTTTGGATGGATCAATGGATGTGCGAGGATAATTTGGTATCAACTCATAAAATGTACCAGATTGGGAATAAACCAAATCAAGGTACTGAGCATGAGCAATGGCTTCCACCTCAGTGACAACATCGCCCATGGCAACGTCACAAGAAATTGGGGGTAAAATAGATTTAGTAAACCATTCCACCAAAAAATGGCCAAGAATGGTGCCTCTAATCAACCTTCGTCGTCGTATCCTCATGAATGTGATTAGAGTTATGTATAGAGTTCATTTGACGTAGTGAATTCAAGAGTTCTGTACCAGTCTCGTAACAAATGGGTAATTGAAAATGCATGAGAAAATACATATCTAGGGAGTTGAAATCTTGAAAAGTACCACGTTGGAGTTCAATGTACCATTTGGTTGCTGATCCCGTGAGTGTGCGCTGGAAAATACGCAACTTGATAGAATCATCCATCAGTGAGTTTGATTAACACCATAAATGAAATGTCATAACATGGTTGTTCAAGTCTTCTCCAGGTGTACCATCAAATTTGGGGATGTCAGAAGGAAATTTAGTAGGAATTACTGGCCAGAAAGGAAAATGTAGTATGGGATCATTTGTCAACCAAGATAAATCTTGTATATCCAGTGTGGCTAGGAATGGTAGTTGTCGGTTAACTTGAGGATGATACTGGTGTGGCATAGGGACACTAGTAGGTCCATAAACTAGTTGAGTTGGATAATTGGATCCAGTAAGCCCTCCCGTATATGACTGTTGTTGGCCAATATAGGCAGGATTTAGTTGTTTTTTAGGAACTCTCATGAAAGGAGTGAAACCCATTTGGTTCTAGGGAGGATAAAATTTTTATCCCGTGGTAGGATAGGTCATTTGATTAGGTTGTGGTGGATAAACAATTTCCCTTTGAGGGGGGTAGACAGTTTGTGCTTGTGGAGGGTAGACAATTGACCCTTGGGGAGGATAATATTGTTGTCCTTGAGGACCCCAAGTGGGATTCGAGACACATGGAAAAGGTTTTCCAAAATATAATCCAGAAGGAATAGGATTTGGTACTCCTCCTTGTGGGTTAGTCTATGATGTCCCTCCTCGATAAGGTTGATGAAAAGTACCTCCTTGGGGTGGTCCCCAGGATTGTTAAGGGTTTCCAGAAAAAAGGGGGTTGTCCCCCTACCATAGATTGAGTGACAACTCGGGTTTGACCAATAAAAGGGGGTTTCCCCCCAATGAGTATGTGTAAGGGTGGTTATCCCCCAGGAGGGACAGGTCCGCTAGACGATGGTTCCTCCCCAGTTGGGATTTGTCCGACAGTTGAGTGTGCGTGTATGACATGGTTCTTCATTCGATGATGTATAGGTGTTCTAACAGGATTCTAGGGAACATAAGGAGCTGTAGGTTGAAGATATGGTGTGGTAGGAGTAACCGTCAAATTACCTTGTGTATGACCTGACATTACGACTCCGACGTTACTTTGGAATTGTACTGATGTAGCAGCAGGATTGACTACTTGTTTGATGGTATGGTCAATAGTATGACTAGACAGTCCTGCCTCAGAACCAACATAGGTAAGAGGGTCAAGAGGTGGTTGACTAAAATTTAATTTTTCATAAATATCACGTCCCGTTGGAGTTATCCAAATGGAACAAACATGTGTCTGTTGTGGATTTTCCATGCCAACAGACTGGACATGGGTCGTGTACTCATCATTATAATCTTGTTGTATGTTTTCTATATGTGTCTCAGTGTATGGCCTTGATGGAATATGAGGAAACTCGTCTTATATGACGTTACCTAACAAGTCCAATCAAAGAATGAGTGGCTCGATAGGAACTTGTGACATAGGGGTAATAGGAGGAATGGGATCCTCAATTCTAACCAAGGCGCTTTAGGGATTTTCTAACAAAGGAGTAGTAACACTCCCAACATCTTAATTCTTTTCTACCTCTTCATGGTAAAAATTTTCAAGTGAATTAGGAGGTAAGGGTTCATAGCCTTCCGCAGACAAACCTTGCATCCTATGTGATCTACGAAGACCTTTATCATCTATAGTCTCAATATTTAAAAATTATTAAGTAAATAAACAACAGTTGCTAAAAATATAGAAGAACTAACAAGCAAACAATACCTTCTCTCAATGACTGTACTAGTTGGTGATGAAATACAACATCACGTGATCAAATTGAGAAGGGGATAGGATATGAGTGGGTGGATCAATTACTTTGGTGACTTTCTTAACGGACTTACACCTTGGTGCAAGATTCCACAAAATAATCATGGATTTACCCTCCAAGGAGCCCGAGTGAGTTTGACCAACATATGTTCCAGGTACAACAAAGACTTCCCTTCACTGTCACCTTGTGTGAGGACCCTAAATATTATGGCTACTAAGGACACCAACTTGCAGTCAGCCTCTGGGCAGGTACAATTGATAGTCCAGTCTGAACGTATGGGCAGGATAACAAGTCTGAAATCCTTCAAGAGAACTGAGGACAAGTGGGCCAATAGAACTCCAAAGGACCCCGAACGAATTTGAAATTTGCAAAGCACCGAGACCAAATTACGACAGTTTGACCTCAAGAGGAAACCCCAAAATATGATCTTACTACTATGAGCAGTTAAACCTCAGAGGTATAATCTCTGTTTCTCTCTCGAACGCGACCTCGTGCATAACCCCTGTGTGAGAGGGGGATCCCAACTATGCTTATACGAAAAATTGTATTTACTCTCCCTATCACAAGATGCTAAGTTTGTCTTGAATGATTTGGAGAGTTATTATCACAACATAATCTAAAGCGCTAGTCCTAGTCTATTGTTGGTGTAAAGAATCTAAAAAGAAAAAGTTTCTAGATCAATTTTTAAGTAGCGTTGATTTTAGTGGTTGTTCTTTACACATAGGTGAATGAGAGTGAAACTAATGCAACTCAAATCCCAAAGAAGTAAAATAATGATAAGAAAATGTTTGTTTCGATGAAATTCTATTTACGAGAAGGAGAAGAGTTTTCTTTCTTTCACTACCAAATACACGAATGAAAAAATTTCATGCAATTTGTTTTCAACAAGAATCCATTTAAGTGATAAATTATAAAGAAATCTTTTCCGGTATCCAAAAACCAATCATAAAAAGTATCCTTTCGTTTGATTATGAATGTGAATTGATTTGGTTTAATGATTCGTATGTCAATAATAGAAATAATTTCACTATTGCATCTCTAGACAATGGGAAGCAAGAAATTCACAAACAAAAGGAACTCTCACAACAGTCAATAAGAGGAAAAAACAAACTAAAGTTTCCAAAAAGAACACAAAAAACAACAAAACACACTTAAGAAATTTATGGAAATATATGAATATCAAAGACCAATTAAAACAGTTAAGATATCCCTAAGTTTCCTTGCAACAATCTTTAATTGATCAGATGAACGAAAAAGTATCAAAATGAACCCAAAATATGAAGAAAAAGGGTGATTTCGTGACAAGGAAGTACAATAAAATCCAATAAAAAATCAAAAGGTTTTAAAAGAAACAAGTTGCATGTCTGACATAAGACACACATTGATAAAACAAGTTCTGATTTAAAAGGAAATACCCAAAAATCACACCCAGTACAAAGGTATTCAACAATTTTTCAAAATGAGGAAAAATCGACGCTCTGGCTATAACAACACCATAGTTCTACAACACTCCCTAACACACTATAGGGGAGCATTGATCAAGAAATCAACACTCTGGATATAAATGGAGAGGGCACGGGTTTCTAAGAAAGAATGGGAACAACCTAGAAAATGAAAAACTTAGGAAGTTTGATCAACAGTCTCTGTGAGACAACTTCAATAATGACAACAATTGTATAGAAGAGAAAATGCAACAAACGGGATCTGGACATGAGAAAAGAGAAAAGAAAAAAACAAGGAAAGAAACCAAAACTGAAAGCTTCACACCTTAGTGGAGTCTCCAATTTCTATTGTAGGAAAATTCCCCTGCGGACGGGTGAATATCCTCTTGGATTCTAGACCCCTACTACCAAGACAAAAAGATGCTAACATTGGACACTAAAATTCCTTTAAATGTAGTTAAACTAGTCAAAGGGAAAATAGGAATAAAGTATGATGTAGCTTTTTCTGAAGCTTGTCCTTGCGTGATCCAAGCTAAACTTGATCTTCAAGCTCCTTAATGATATCTGCAATCCAATAGAAAACAAAGACAACACAGACTTCCTACTCTACCAAGATTAGTTTAAACTAAATTTATCAATAATAGACAATTATATGCAACCATACACAAACCTAAAGGAAATAGGCCAAGCATATATTAATGAGAACATTAAAAGGCACTTACAATCTGTAGATGCAGTTGCAACAACATCTCCAAGTCCTCCTTGTCCAACCCCTTGCTCGAAAGATCCACGATCAGAATGATAGTACTTTTTTTTATCATTCTACTCCTCTTTTTATAGAATTCAAGAGGCTCAACCACCTTAGTTATATTTGGAATAAGTTGAGGATATGAATCCATCAGTTGTGGCATCTCCCTGAGATGCAACCTAAAGCTTAGATTCGAGCCAAACCAACTCAGACCATCTCTAGATGTCTTTAGAGATAAGGAGGATTTCTTCCCATTATTCTCTCAACCAATCATCTCTCCCTCAAAACTGGCAACAGAGCGCTACAACACTCCTTTCTAGATGGACAGGTAGCGCTAACGCTCCCTGCATATGATCAGGGGAGCATTGATCTTCCAAAAGTTTGTTAAGATGACCAATTCTCAAGGAAAAATATTTTACTTAGTTTTTCAAATGATGTGGTTTCCCCTTCCAACTTGTTCTAAAGGATGTATCAAGCGTTTCCATGGTGTCATTCACAATGAGACATATACATAACGAAAATGCGACATTTACATTACTTGTGAAAAAAGTGCGACACTTGCGACAATGAGAATGTGACATTATCGAAGTGAGGAATTTTGACGTGTAACAAAGTTGTAAATTGCAAAGCTAATAGTAGGAATAGAAACAATTTTGAATGTCATACACAAAATGGTTATCCAAGAAGGCTTAGTGAAACACAGAGAAGAAGCTACAACATGTTTGAATCATTGAGCACTGAAGTGGAATGCTACAAGTGAAAAAACTTTGGACACCTAGCCAAATATTGTATAATTATAGTCTCTCCTAGAGAATCAAAACATAATAACAACAATCACAAACATGAATCTCAACAGACAACATGGGTAAGAAAGGAGAATCGGTTTAACAATGAATTATTCACACTCTCCTACAACCTAAACATAAGAAACACAGTTGGTATGTTGATAGTGGCTGATCAAATCATATGACAGGTGATGAATACATGTTTCTTACATTGAGAAAGGAAAGATATGGATCAGTCTCCTTTGGAAATGATGACTCAACTAGAATCATTGGAAAGGGCATAATAATAATTCGAAACAAGAATACCAAGGCATAACATTTTATACTAGTGGAATATATGAAACATAATATTCTAAGTGTAATTCATATGTGTGACCAAGGTCACAAACTTACATTCGATTCACAAAATTGTGAGATGAGAAAAGCAGGATGAGGTAAATTGATTGCAACAACTGCAAGAACTTCAAGCAGCATATATGTATTAACTGAAATTGGAAATGAAAAGTGTTGTCTAGGAAAGGAAGATGAATTTTGGCTATGGCACAGAAGGATGGGTCACATAAAATTGGATAACCTCATCAAAGTCATGAAAAAGGAAGTAGTCAAAGAAATTCCCCATATCACGAATCCAACGAACACTATGCAAGCATTGTCAACAAGGAAAGAAAACAAAGACCAGATTCAAATCAAAGGAATACTCCACAACAAGACCACTAGAAATTGTTCATACTGAGCTAGTTTGACCAAATAGAACAAAGGTTTTAAAAGGTGATCAATACTTTATGTTATTGGTTGATGATTATAAAAGAATGAATTAAGTTTGTTTTCTCGAAAAGAAATCAGAAGAATTTGAAAACTTCAAGGTATACAAGAAAATGGTTGAAAATGAAATGGATTCAAAAATCAAATGCTTGAAATCGGATAATGGAGGAGAGTTTACTTAAAAGGAATTTATGGATTTCTGCAGCAAGCATGGAATAACAAGGCAATTATCCATTGCTAGGACACCTCAACAAAATGGAGTTGTTGAAATAAAGAACATGACAATACATGAAATGGCTCGAACAATGTTAATGGATTCTAAGTTGATAGATATTTTTTGGACACATGTAGTGAATACAACAGTTCACATTCAAAATAGAGTAATTCTTAGAAACAACAGTGACAAACGAGCTATGGAAAGGAAGACCATCAAATGTGAAGAACTTCATATTTTTTGGAAGAAAATGCTACATCAAAAGATAATATGGAATAATGGGAAAAATTGATTCTCGTGTGGACAAAGGCATACCTGTTGGTTACTCAAGTACAAGGAAAGCATACATGTGTTACAATCTAAGGCTCAACAAAGTTGTTGAAAACATCAATCTAACAATTGATGAGATAGGTGGATGGAAATTAAAAGAAGAAGAAAAGGAGTCAGTCGAATAGGTTTACGAAGAAGAAGAAAAGGATGAAGAAGCAAAAATAGGGGAGGATGAAGAAGGTCATATAGAAGTAGAAGAGAAAGTACAACAAGAACCTCCAAAGACACATAGAAAATGAATACATAAGAATAATCCTTCATATCATATTATCGGGAACAAAGATGTAGGAATTGAGACTAGAAGAAGAATTCATTCAGTAGAACAACTGCACCTAACACTCATATCTTCGATTGAACCAAACAGTTTTGAAGAATCCATCGAAGATGAATTCTGGAAAAAGGCCATGAATGAAGAGTTGGATAAAATAGAGAATAATGACACTTGGGAATTGGTTCCAAGACCAAGGTACAAGGATGTGATCAGCACAAAGTGGTTCTTCAGAAATAAATTGAATGAATATGGACAAGTTACCATGAACAAAGCTAGATTGGTATGTAAAGGATACACATAGGTTGAAGGTATCGACTTTGCAGAGACATTTGCCCCATTTTCCAAAATGGAAGAAATCAGATTGATCCTAGATTATGCATTCTCCAAGAATATTAAAGTGTATTATATGGATGTGAAATCAATATTTCTGAATGGGGAAATAGAAGAAGAAGTCTACATTGAGAAACCATAGGGATTTCAGTTGTCAAAAAATGAAGATTATGTTTTTAGGTTGAAGAAGGCCTTGTATGGTCTAAAATGATCTTCCAGAGCATGGTATTCTAGAATGGACAAATATCTACAAAAACCATGGCTCATAAAAGGAAACACAGACAACAACCTCTACATCAAGGTAACTCACGATAATATTTTGTTAATTGAAGTTTATGTTGATGATATTAATTTTGGAAGTGATGATGAAATGTTAAGCAAGAAATTTGAAAAGGATATGCATAATAAATTTGAAATGTCATTACTTGGAGAACTATCCTTCTTTCTTGGTCTTCAGATATGTCAAAGAAACCAAGGAATTTTTATTTATCAAACTAAGTATATCAGAGAAATGCTAAAAAGGTTCGGAATCAAAGATTGCAAACCAGTTAATACTCCTATGAAAACGAGTTGTAGCTTGAGTAAATATGATGTTTCAAAGTCTACAGGTCAAAGGCAGTACAGGTCAATGATTGGCAACTTAATTTATGTGACAACATCCATACCATATTTAATGCAGGTTGTTGGACAACTGACATGATTTCAAGAAACACCAAAAGAATAACATGTTCTAGCAGTGAAGAATATTTTCAGATATCTCAAGGGTACAAAAGAGTTTGGATTATGGTATCCAAAAGGAAAGTATCTATCCCTTATTTCCTACATAGATGTAGATTGGGAAGTTTGCATTGATGACCGATGAAGCACCAGTGGAGCAATGTTATACTTGGGTGAGTGTTTGGTATCTTGGCTAAGAAATAAATGATCATGACTATCATTGTCTACAACCAAAGTATAGTATATTGCAGAAGAAGCATGTTGTACAGAGGTTCTATGGATGAAACAAAATTTGATAGATATACAAGTTGAACATGATGAACCCATTCCAATATATTGTGATAATACAAGTGCCATCAGTATCTCAAAGAATACACTAATAAAATCCAAGATGAAGCACATTCCAATAAAGTATCACTTTCTACGGGAACAAGTTGCAGAGAAGAACATTAGAGTTGAATATGTGGGAATAAAAGAACAAGTTGTAGATATATTTACAAGACCACTTCCAAGGGAAGACTTTGAGTATCTTCTCCAGAGGCTCGGAGTAATTTCTACTCCAAAATGAATGATTTTGAATGGTTATCTTATATGTCTTATATTTACATGAGGAAGCACCAAAAAGAGAATAGTTCAGGTTGGGGTAGACATTTCAGGAAGAGTTCAGTTAGAGGGAGAATCCCCAAGGATAGTTTAGTTAGGGGGAGTATATTTGGATGAGAAGTTAACTTTGAAATTGATGCCAAAGGGGGAGAGATTCATTAGATGCATGATAGAGAGTTAGATTCTTGGAGAGAGAGAACAAAGGCATGATTCTAGGAGGAGCGATGGTCACTGGAGGAGCTTGAGCAATATGAATTAAATTTTGCATTAAAGTGTTTCCATCAATTCCAAAAGAGGATATTGTTGATTAATTGGGTTGGTTTTCATTGATGTCAACCCTTGAAGTATGTATAGTAGAAAATTCCTGTAGCCCCAACAATATGGTTGAGGGAATTCAGTTTGATTGATGTATACTAGTATGAATATTAATATTTTTGTAGGTAATACTATTCTAGATGGATAGTACATGTCATGCCATTTCCGGTTATATGTGGAACATCACATAACTCCTCACGGTTAGAGAGTTGTGGCCTTGTGAAGTTGGAGAACCCTCATGAGTTATATAGAAGGTCAAAGAATTAAATTATTCTAGAAGATTTTAGAAGAAGTTGACTAGTCAAGTGGGCGAAACTAGGAGTTAATCATGGGTTAAGTTGTTGCAATAAGAAAATAATTAAAAATAATTTAGTTTCAACTAGAAGTGGAGAATTTACTATTTATATCAAAGTGGGTTAGAAGTGGGTTAGCCCTAAAAGAAGGAAATTGGGTTAAGTTTGTTAGAAGGTAACCCCTTGAGGAAGCTAAATGGAAGTATGAATAAGAGAGAAAGGGTGTCCTATTAGCACCTATTGAGAACATTGAATATCTATTATTGTGTAAGGTTTATTGCAGGTACTCACTGATACATATGAAGTTGTGCAATTCTAAGGTATCACAAAGGGTTGACGATGAAAGTTTTGGAATTGCAGAAAATACTGAAACAATCGATAGTTTTTTAGATGTACACAAGACACAGTGGAACATAGCGCGTGCATACATAAGATGAAGGAGAAAATAACATGTACATATGCATGATGAAGAATGAATAGTCATGTACAATTGGGAAAAGTCATGAAAACTTGAGAATATGAAGATGTCAGGTCTCTAGAGTCTGAAAGAAAGATCCCAGTAAGGTCCACAATGATCAGGTACAATAGATCTATCTAGAGGTTCAAAATGTATGTATCATTTCTATGTGTAGTTGGATATGGTTGTCTACATAAGATATAGTCATGGGGGTTTGAATATTTTCCTTAGAGAGGTTATTAGATGCATGGCACTTACTATATAAGTCAGATCTACATAAATACAATGTTGGTATAATCAATACCTTTTCATTGGTACATGTTTTTGGTGTTGAGGCATATATTGTATTTCTTGGCATATGGTTAAGGTTTTTTGTTGTACATGGTTGAGATCTTGTATTTGTGAAGTGGTTGATGTATTGAGAGATTGTATACGAGTAAGGGTTTGATGTCTAGTTCATGTGAGGGTTACTATACTTGTTCATGATTATACATACTTGTATGGCACATGAATAGAGAGACATAGATGCAATTGGTTAAGGGATATGTATGAGGATGTATGCATAGTGTATATTTATAGTCATGACACAGTGATAGGATGGAGGTTGATTTGGCAGAGGCAGGAAAGGGTCAGAGTTTTTTCAGGAAAAACCCTAGTTTTCAGAAGATGTACGTAGGCTACAGTATAGAGAGGGAACATACATATGTACGCTTCACTACAGACAGGTTGCGTACATACGCTAGCTGCAACACAGATAGGTTGAGTACCTGTTGGGTTTTTGTTGGTACATGAAGGCTACATGTACAAGTTGATCACAGGTATTTGGTATAGGTTGGTTACACATTATTGGCATAGATTTGTACATGTTTACAATGGTATATCTCACAATGATAGTGTGGCACTAGTTTCATCATTTCATTTATATTTTAGGGCAGCAGGATGGGGAAAGGATAGGTGGTTGTAGCCACCTTCCTATTGTAGCTGGAGAGCATAGGAGGCTATAGACAGAGAATTGGGGAGTTGGATATCCTCTTAGGTTGTAGCATGAAAATATAGGCGGCTAGAGCCTCCTTCCAGTTGTAACTGGAGAACAAAAGAATTTGGTTCTTCCAATGGATGTAATTCTTAAAGACATATATGAAAAAACATTTTGTGGTTTTCTCCCGCATTAAGTTTCCACGTAAAAATATTGGTGTACTATGCATGTGTGTGATTTCTCATTGTTCATGGTTTATTTACTCTGCAATTATTGGATGATAATGTTATATTGATCGTAAAGTTAAATAACACTTACATACTATTGTTAAAAGAATAAGAACAAAAATCTATTACTGATTCACCCTCCCTGTCAATAATCCAAGAATTGGTATTGGAGCAGGTTCCTTCAAAAATCAGTTTAACCACTGAAAGGTAGATCATGGAGAGCAACAATATGTATAAAAATGGAATACCACAGTTTGATGGACATAACTATGCATTCTAGGGAAGAAGGATGAAAACATATGTACAGGCATGGGGATTTGAGGTTTGACAATAATTTGTAGATGGATATGAAGAACCAACAGTTCCACCAACAAATGACAAGGGAAGGAAACTCGGTCTAAATAATTCAAAAGCCACAAATTCACTTATGAATGGTCTTTGTGATTTGGTATATGTCAAAGTTATGAATTGCAGCTCCGCTAAAGAGATTTGGGAAAAAATTCAGAATATTTATGAAGGAGATGAAAAATTCAAGGCAACAAAGCTTCAAACTTTCAAAGGTCAATTTGAACAACTAAAGATGAAGGAATATGAGAATATTGCAGCTTACTTATTACGAGTTGATGAACCAATGAATGCAATCATAATATTCGAAGAAGAATTTGATGAATCTGTAATTTTTCAAAAGGTACTAAGATATCTTCCCATGAGATTTGATCCTAAGATCTCAACACTAGAAGAAAAAGTAGATCTAGAATCAATAAGCATGGATGAACTACATGGAATCTTCATAGCCTATGAAATGATAAATGAACAAGAGAATTCAGGTATAAAAGAAGTAGCATTCAAAGAATCCATGAAGTCAAAGCAAAAGGGAAATCTAAAGGAAAAATAAGATAGAAACAAAAGTGATATCTCAAAAGATGATGAAGAAGTAGCCAACTTTGTCAAAAGACTGAAAAAGGGAACCAACTACAGATATAAAGGTAAGCTTCCTTTGATTTGTTTTAATTGTGATCGTATTAGTAATTTTTCTAACAAATGTCCTCACAATAAAAATAAAAGAAATTAAGAAGATGGTTCAAATAGTAAACAAACATATAAAGACAAAAGAACAAAAAATAAAGTCTTCAAGAAAAGTTTTTGCACCAAAGAAGATGACTCCTCATCAGACGAATATGAAGTCATTGAAAGTGAGACAGAAAGAGTTCTATTCATGGAAATAAAAAAATCAGATAAATAAGACACATAAGAATAATATGAAGAGGTAGAAGTTGACTACATAGAATAATTATTGAGTTCCATAGATGTTATAAAAAAAGAAAAGAAGAATAACAAATCACTATAGGAAGAACTGAAAAGAAAAGAGGGAAAAAAAATTCCAACTCTTAAGAATTGGAGAAGATGATCTCTAATCCAAAAATTCAAGTTGAATAAGAAAAACAAATCAAATAAGCACTTAAAGAATAGTTGGAATAAAATGACAGAATCATTGGAAGTTTGGAAGAAGAGATTGTTACATTGAGAAAACCCCTTCAATAGAAAAACATGCAAAACAACTCAAAGGTTTTGGATAATATTATCAACAGTCAGAGGCCACATCATGACAAGTTTGGGCTAGGATAAAATCAGAAAGAAAGCGGCTCAAGCTCCAAAAAAAATATCAAGAAACACAACCAAGAATCTATGCAGAGACAGTTAGAGGAGACAAGAAGTTTTACATGGAAGATCACAGGGACACTCCTCCACCTAGAAGATTCATATTTCAGATTCAACGATAGTAAAAAACAAGCAGGCCCGAGGAAAAAGTTGGATTCAAAAGAGTAATTCCTTTCATCAGATACTCAAATCCCATATATTAAACTGTATTTTTTGGTTTATGTTATGGATGTAATAATTTTGGACATAAAGCTATAAATTGCAGAGCTAACAGCATGAACATAAACAATTTTGAAATTCATGCACAAAATGGTTACTCAAGAAGGCCTAGTGAAACACAAAGAAGAAGCTACAACATGTTTGAATAATTGAGCATTGAAGTGGAATGATACAAGTTTTAGAAATACTAATACAACTGAGAGGGGGGGTGAATCAGTTGTTTATAAGCTTAAACAATTTTATACCTTCTTAACAATTATTAATATTTCTTCATGTGTCATCAAGCACCATACAACATATGGAAAGTAAGAGTAAAGATCATCAGTCACACATAAAATACACACAGAGACAGATTTTCACGAGGAAACCCATAAAGGGAGAAAACCTCTTCTTCTTCAAAATTATAGGCAGTCTTTTTCAGTTCTGTACATCATTTACAATTGAGCACCAACTCAATGTGAGGCTGCTACCTCTGTTTTACAAGCTGCAACTTGTTTGAGAGCTCCAACTCTCTGGTTTCTCTAGCACCCACTAGAAGGAA
>ML785332.1:481046-544891 GCA_009831015.1 Picea engelmannii
TATATCCAGTCTCTACTACATCCCAAACATCAGCACCCAAGGCCATTAAATATGTTCTCATTCTAATCTTCCAGAAGGCAAAATTTGTTCCATCAAACAGAGGGGGATTAGAAGCTGAAGTCCCTTCATGACTCATCATGTTTAATCTTACAGATCTACCTTTAAATAAAAGGAACCCACTCTGATACCAATTGTTGGAAATACTAATACAACTGAGAGGGGGGGTGAATCATTTGTTTATAAGCTTAAACAATTTTATACCTTATTAACAATTATTAATATTTCTTCATGTGTCATCAAGCACCATACAACATATGGACAGTAAGAGTAAAGATCATCAGTCACACATAAAATACACACACAGACAAATTTTCACGAGGAAACCCATAAAGCGAGAAAACCTCTTCTTCTTCGAAATGATAGGCAACCTTTTTTAGTTCTGTACATCATTTACAATTGAGCACCAACTCAATGTGAGGCTGCTACCTCTGTTTTACAAGCTTCAACTTGTTTGAGAGCTCCAACTCTCTGGTTTCTCTAGCACCCACTAGAAGGAAACACCAACTCCCTGAGTATTCCAGCACCAACTGGATGGAAGCACCAACTTCCTGAATGTTCCAGCACCAACTGGATGGAAGCACCAACTTCCAGTTACACAGGCTCCAACCTGCATAACAGAGAACACCTGTTCTCCCTAGCACCACACTGCCACCCTGGTTTCACTGGCCACTACCAGATGGAAGCTACAACTTCTTGTGTTCAAGTTCCCACTTGAACCTCTGAGGAAAACAGTCCTCCTGAGCACCTCCCAACCACCCTTGTTTATAAATGACTAAATAAACATTCAAATTTATAGATAAATCAGTTCATACCAATCTTACTTTGTTCTATGAATCTTGTCTTCTGTTGCTTGCTCTATCAGTCTGCTCTGCTTCGGCTCTATCATTCTGCAATTCTTCTCTTCCTTCACGAGTCTGCTTCTGCATCACGTTCTTTTGTCATTCCTTTATTTTTCTCCTCTAACTGTCATTAAATTTCGTGCTCAGTATCTTCTCCTTTCTCCTTTCTAACTGTTTCATTCTGTTTCCATTCAGAACAACCAACTCAATTCAGTCGCGCACATTTTCTTTTATTCGCAATTCCTTAACGGTTCCACTTCCCCTTTCAATAGGAAATCCGAGGACATCTGTATTGGCAACTGAAACGCTAAACAATTCATCATCATAAGCCCGTTTCACTTAATGGATTCATAACTGAAGCGTTAATGTGTGATGAACAACAACAACCCTCCAATCAATGCTTGATCCAACGGTTTAGATCCCATCGGGATTTCACTCATCGCGAATTCGGCATTCTCATTGTCGATATGCACATGTACTCAGAACCCCCGATTCTTCGATCCCCGATGTGCTCTTTTCCCGAGCCTTAGCCCCTTATAGCTACACAATGGTCCATGTGACCTGTCTCCGTGTGACCTCGGTCATATCACTCCATCGGAGTTTCGGCACTTACGATGACATAATCCTTATGTCCATGGAATTCGCGATGCGCTTTGGCCCTCCTGGCTGACCCTGGTTCACGTGACCATTACCTGTGACCGCAACCATACCTCTGATAGCTGGCCTCCACTACGCCACCGTTCTCCTTCGCTGATGTGCTGACATCTGGCGCCTACTTGTCGGGGTTTCGCGGATCACGATTCTAAATTGCACAAACTCTTGTCAACGGGATCCCCGATTTCCCGATGAACCAAAATGCCGAAGGCACCTTGATCTTCGACACCTGTCCCTCAGATGGACGGTCCCGATCCCTTCGGGATTTCGAGACTTTCGATGTCGAGAGTTTCTACCCTCTCCAATCCCCGATTACTGATAACGAAGATCAACGGTCCAGATCACTTCTAGTTCGACGACTCAAATTATATCGCAAAATTGCATATCGAGATTTCAGAGTTTCTGTTGCATTGTGTTCTTGACATGTCAAATTCCCGATTGCCGATGCCTCTGTTGACGTCACACGTGATTTGGCACGTGTTAGATCCTGCCACGTGTCACTCTGATTCATGACTTGTATGTTCCTGAATTGTTAGATTTGCCTGACACCTGTCATTACCTGGTTGTGCCACGTGTCCCTAGCTGACGTGGACTGTTGTCGTGAATTAGATCGACGGTCTATATCACATGTTGATCTGACGGTTCAGATTCAGTCGAGATTTCACATATCACAAAATCGGGGTTTTCGATGCATTGTGTTCTTTGCATTATGAAATCCTGATCCACGAAACTCCGATAAGGCCTCCTGGCTGCCACGCGTCCATGTGAATGAACGGTCCAGATCCCTGCTTGATTTAACGGCTGCGATCAAATCGCGAAATCGCATATCGCGATTTCGGGGTTTTCGTGGTCATTGTTCACGAGACTCTTGGAACTCCGATTTCCGATTCTCCGATGAGCTAGATCAACAGTCCATATCTCAAGCTTGCTTTTAACGGTTGCGATCAAATCGCGAAATCACATATCGCGATTTCGGGGTTTTCGTTGTCGAGTAAACATTGCATATTGAAATCCCAATCCCCGAATCTCCGATGACTTATCTCCCTCGCAACTTCTGCAGATCTGACGACTATTGGCCTTTCGGGAAATTTGGATGGGATCCTCCAGTCTCCATCTTCCTTCTTCTCAGCAAACTTCTGTACCTCGATCTTTTGTGGGCATCTTCTTCCATGTTGTTCCTCCTGAGCTTTACATTCAAATTTCTTATTCTTCCATCCTCTTCAAATCTCTTATTCTGCCATCTTCACTATTGTCATCAATGACAAGCATTCACTGCATTCTATCCACTGAATTTTCCAACAACAAGTGCAACAACTTTGGACACATGGCCAAAGATTGTATAATGATAGTCCCTCCTAGAGAATCATAACATAATAACAATAGTCACAGAAAAAAAAAAACTCAACATAGAATATGGATAAGAAAGATGAATAAGTTTAACAATGAAGAATGCACACTCCCTCTACAAGCTAAAAACAAGAAACATGGTTGGTATGTTGACAATGGATGCTCAAAGCACATGACAGGTGATGAAGAAAATTTTCTTACATTGAGAAAGGAAATAGATGGATCAATCTCCTTTGGAAACGATGACTCAACTAGAATCATTGGAAATGGCACAGTTAGAATTGGAAACAAGGATACCAAGGAAGAAAATGTTCTACTAGTGGAAGATATGAAACATAATATTCTAAGTGTAAGTCAAATGTGTGACCAAGGTCACAAACTTATGTTTGATTCACAGAAGTGCGAGATAAGAAAATAAGGATGAGGAAAATTGATTGCAATGACTGCAATAACTTCAAGCAACATATATGTATTAAGTGAAATTGGAAATGAAAAGTGTTTTAGAGGAAATGAAGATGAATTTTGGCTATGGAACAAAAGGATCAGTCACATAAACTTCGATAACCTCATAAAAGTCAACAAAAAGGAAGTTGTAAGATAAATTCCCCAGATCACGAAGCCAACCAATACATTATGCAAGCATTGTCAACAATGAAAGCAAACAAAGAACAAATTCAAATCAAAGGAATAATCCACAACAAGACCACTCGAAAGTGTGCATACTAATCTAGTTGGACCAACTAGAACAAAGTGTTTAAAAGGTGAGAAATACTTTATGTTATAGTTTGATGATTATACAAGAATGATTGCAGTTTGTTTTCTCAGGAAGAAATCAGAAGCATTTGAAAACTTCAAGGTATAAAAGGAAATGGTTGAAAATGAAATGGATTCAAAAGTAAAATGTTTGAGATTTGAAAATGGAGGAGAGTTTACTTCAAAGGAATTTATGGATTTCGGTAGCAATCATGGAATAAAAAGGCAATTCTCCATTGCTAGGACACCTCAACAGAATGGAGTTGTTGAAACAAAGGACATGATAATATAGGAAATGGATGAAACAATGTTAATGGATTCTAAGTTAACGGATATATTTTGGACACATGCAGTGCATACAACAGTTCACATTCAAAACAGAGTAATTCTCATAAAAATACAGTGACAAAAATCCCTACGATTTATGGAAAGGAAGACCAACAAATGTGAATCACTTCAGAGTTTTTGGAAGCAAATGTTACATCAAAAGATAAGATGGAAGAATGGGAAAGTTTTATTCTCATGTGGACAAAGGAATACTTGTTGGTTACTCAAGCACAAGGAAAGCATACAAGTGTTACAATATAAGGCTCAACAAAGTTGTGGAAAGCATCAATGTAACAATTGATGAGACAGGTGGATGGAAATTAAAGGAAGAAGAAAAGGAGTCAGTGGAAAAGGTTTATGAAGAAGAAGCAAAGATGAAGAAGTAGTAGAAGGGGAGGATAAAAAAGGTCAGATAGAAGTAGAAGAGAAAGTAAAAAAAACACCTCCAAAGATACCTATAAAATGAATACAAAAGAATCATCCTTCAGATCAGATTATCGGGAACAAAGATGTAGGAATTGAGACTAGAAGAAGAATTCATTCACCAGAACAACTTCACCTAACACTTTTATCTTCGATTGAACCAAATGGTTTTGAAGAAGCCAACAATGATGAATTCTGGAAAAAGACCATGAATGAAGAGTTGGATCAAATAAAGAATAATGACACTTGGGAATTGGTTCCAAGACCAAGGTACAAGAATGTGATCGACAAAAAGTGGGTCTTCATTAAAAAATATGAATGAAGATGGAAATGTTACCATGAACAAAGCTATATTGGTATGTAAATGATGCACACAGGTTGAAGGTATCGACTTTGAAGAGACGTTTACCCCAGTTTATAGAATGGAATAAATGAGATAGATCCTCGATTATGCATGCTCCAAGAATATTAAAGTGTATCAAATGGACGCGAAATCAAACTTTCTGAATTGGGAACTAGAAGAAGAAGTCTACATTGAGCAGCCGGAAGGATTTTAGTTGTCAGAGAATGAAGATTATGTTTGTAGGTTGGATAAGTCCTTGTATGGTCTAAACAGGCTCCCAGAGCATGGTATTCTAGACTAGACAGATATCTACAACAATAAGGGTTCAGAAAAGGAAATGTCGACAATAACCTCTGCATCAAGGTAACTTAAGATAGTATTTTATTAATTGAAGTTTATGTTGATGACATTATTTTTGGAAGTGATGATGATAGGTTAATCTATAAATTTGCAAAGGATTTGCATAATGAATTTGAAATGTCATTACTTGGAGAACTATCCTTCTTTATGGGTCTTTAGATATGTCAAAGAAACCAAGACATTTTTATTTCTCAAACTAAGTATATCAGAGAAATGCTAAAGAGGTTCAGAATGTTAGATTGCAAACCAATTAATACTCCTATGCAAACCAGTTGGAAGATGAGTAAATATGATGATTCAAAGTCTACATATCAGAGGTAATACAGGTCAATTATTGGCAACTTACTTTATGTGACAACATCCAGACAAGATGTAATGCAGGAAGTTGGACAGGTGGCACAATTTCAAGCAGCACCAAAAGAATCACATGTTCTAGCAGTGAAGATGATTTTCAGATATCTCAAGGGTACCAAAGAGTTTGGATTATGGTATAAAAAAGGAAAGGATCTACCACTTATTTCCTACACAAACGCAGATTGGACAGGTTGCATTGATGACCGATAAAGTACCAGTGGAGAAATGTTCTACGTGGGTGAGTGTTTTGTATCTTGTCTAAGTAAGAAACAATCATCAATATCATTGTCTACAACCAAAGTAGAGTATATTGGAGCAACAACATGTTGTACACAGGTTCTATGGATGAAACAAACTCTGAAAGATATGTAGGTTGAGTATGATAAGCCCATTCCAATATATTGTGATAATACAAGTGCCATCAATATCTCAAAGAATCCAGTGATGCACTCCAAGACAAAGAACATTCCAATAAAGTATCACTTTCTATGGGAACATGTTGCAAAAAAGAACATCAGAGTTGAATATTTGGGAACAAAAGAACATGTTGCATATATCTTTAAAAAACTGCTTCCAAGGGAAGCCTTTGAGTATCTTCACCGGAGACTCATAGAAATTTCTAATCCAAAATGAATGATTTTGAATTATTATCTTATATGTCTTATATATACATGATGAAGCACCGGAAAGAGAACAATTCAGGTTGGGGAGTAGTTTCAAGAAGAGTTCAGTCAAGGGGAGCAGCCCCAAGGATAGTTCAGTTAGGGGGGCATGTTAGAAAACACATGTATTCCAACAGAGGACAAACACATTCATTAAACACTCACAAAAATAGATCAAAGATCAACACATCGATGTTTGGATGTGGTAAAACCCCTATGTGGAAACATCCACGGCCCCAACCAACGTGACCACTTGGAGCAGTTTATTAATGCAAAAGAAAAAGATTACAGAGAAATTTTACAAGAGATTTTCTCACAATCGATCATCGACAAATGACCCTCCATGCTCTTTAAATAGAGATCATAGACCAATTGAGTGTTAAGCCACATATCAATGTCCATTAATATCGAGGAGAATATGAACCGTCAGATCACTCTATATCGGGAACATATTGTGACCGTTAGATTTCTTAACTACAAATGCATACTAATGCACAATAAAGAAACACACTTTTACCTAACACACATTAGACCAAGTAGATATTAACTAACTCCTAAGTGTCTAAATATCCTAACATACCTCCTTAAGAACAACTTGGGATAATATTGAAGGATTTACAATATTGACACAATAAGAGAAGGAAGGAGGCATTAGAGCCTATCCTTCCTTGATGAAAAATTCCTGAACTCCTAACATAGATCGAATTTTGGAAAACTTTGCTTCTATAAGAGACTTTGTGAAAATGTCTGCAACTTGATCTTCTGTAGGGAAAAAAAACACTTCAATAACTTGATCATGAATGAGCTTTATGATGAAGTGCATGTGTAGCTTGATGTGTTTTTTGCGCTGATGTTGAACTAGGTCTTTGGAGAGCTTGATGGAACTATGATTGTCGCACCAAAGGATGGTCGGATGTTGATGCTGGAATCCAAAATATGAAAGGATATGTTGAACCCACAAGTCTTCCTAACTTGCATTTACCACTGCTCGTTACTCTACTTCTATTGAAGAAAGTGCAATAGCATGTTGTTTCTTAGAGTCCCAAGTGATAGGTCCTGAACCAAGGCTGAAAACATAGCATAAAGTAGACTTCTGATCATCAAGGTCATCAACCTAATTTGAATAAGTTAAACCAACCAATAGAGGAGTCCCCCCTGAACTATAATGTATTCCGAACTGAACTGTATCACAGACACAGAGAAGTATCATTTTAGCTACTTTCCAATGGATTTCATGGGGTGTTTGCATATACCAGGAAATAATACCAACAACAAAGGAATTATTAGGATGGGTATGAGTCAATTATAAGAGGCTACCAACTAACTGACAGTACAGGGTGGCACTATTATCAGACTAATCGGTAAGTGTGTACACAAACCAATCTCCCTAGTTTCACCACAAAACTAGAACAAAACAAGACAATATACTAAATTTCCCTTAGATTTCAGTTATCAAATAGGAATCGGATCAAAAACATAGCTTTTAAATGTTGTATACCTGACCTCGCCAATGTGATCCCAACTCCGTTGTAAGTCTTATGGAGAAGTATCTGCAAAGAAACATGAGCCAATAAAGACAATAATAACAAAGTATATTCGATATTAAACTATGTATGTGATCAAGGAATCATACAATATGGACAATTAACATTCATATAGGAAAGAAAAGTATATCTGTATTAAAAAATGTGGAAGAAAGATACAACCAAATGCCTTGATGTTGTCAGGTTCCTTGCAATAGTTCCTTGATTCCCACACACTTCTACTCCATAGATTCTGAGACCGTAGATCTGATAGCTACTCACAATCTATCTCGACAAAGCAAATCTCATAGCCAACATAGGCCCAAAAACTCCAAGATATAAAAATTACTCAAACCCAATCAAGCTAACTTTCCGTAGATACCAATCTAACTTTCTCCATGAGAGCTCCTCTCCTTTTATAAGATGAAGAGGATAAGGTGAGGAGGTTAGGATGATCCCACTAAATCAAAAAAGCGAGTAAGATCCAAACCGATCGGAGCCCACCTCACCATAGAAGCTTCTCCTTCTAGAAGCATTGAGAAGATGCTCATTTTTCCAACGTACGAAACTCATCGCACCCTATAACTGAGAAGAGTGCGAAGACGTTCCAGGCCAAGTTTAGTACAACAAGAAATGATATGGGATCGTCGCACCCCTATAACTAGGAAGGGTGCGACAATCTTCCTTAATAGGGTTTTGACAAAGGAAAATATGATTTCATCTCTCAGGTAAAGTTCTTCTCCCTTCTTTCCTCAGGAATTTAGCCACTGATCCTTCTAAAGACAAAGGATAGGTTTACATCATTAATATTCATAAGGATGATGAAAAATCATGTGTAACAGAGAGCCCCCAAAAGTATGAAGTTAGAACAGAGTGATAGCTGAAATACTTTGTCGAGTGTGTGTTGGGAATAAGGAACATGTCGGTCAAAAACCTGCCAACAAACAAGGAAATACAATACAATAATATATCATCACTGAGGTAAGAATTCCCATACTCAGAATACAAATGACTCAAAGCATAAATTCTGACACGCAAAGATCCATTTCAATTAATACAGGTCATGGCCACCAAACATACACTATGGATCCATGCCAGTATGACTCAAATCATAAAATAGCTACCAAGAATACATTGTGGATCTATGTGTTAAATACTCAAATTTGAACATAGCCATGAGACATACACTGTGGATCTATGAAACAGTACAATATGAATATACTCCAACACAACTTGAATCTATCAAAAAAGATCCAGGGTCTTCATCTCCATCACTCTATAGTACGAATCTAACCATGTGAATACATGTGATGAAGTTGAACATGGTAGAAACCACTTGATTACCAGTCATTAGTGAATACCATTAACAAGTGCGAGGGAAATCACCATTAATGTTAATGACTCCCAAGGTACACTAGTACAATCTAACGGGTGTGAATTTATGAGCTGAAGTCGAACACTCGGCGAAATCTCCCGATTAGGGGTCAATAATGAAAACCCACTGTTGAAAGCAAGGAAACCTGCCATCGAGGCATGCAATTTCCAAGGTACCAATTAGTTTCTAAGTCTAATTCCTAGATAATGAGTTGAAGTCGACAGGAAAAGACTCATCACATGAGGGCCTTAATGTATCCCCCATCAATGACATAAAACAAGTAAAAAGATTTAAAGTATATTAGAGTAAAAAGTGATTCAGGACTGACTTAGGGATGGTCAACACAATAGAAGGCTTTCTGGGTTGAACTTCTCTTTGAACATATTGATGACATGACAATTGTCTTGGCAACAATGACTCAAAAAAAGGGATCATAGACCAATTTGTAATCTTATAAAGGAGTATGATAAAGAGACAAGCGTATTTTCCAACCTAGACACAAAAGGAGTGAAAGGATGTCATTTTCAAAAGTGACTCTTCCATAGAATACAGGTTTAGATACATTTCTTTCCCAATTTTTTCCCCCCACCATTTCTGGCAAGTACCTCTTTATTTTTACGCAAGCTTGAGGAGGATAAAATATGCTTGTAAATGTAAGCTCATCCTTTAGACGAGTCTCTCGGAGTATGTTTAAAAAACCCTAAGAAGGAGTCGTTCGATCCCATATGAGTCTTTCGATGTTTGTTTAATGAGTCCAAGGAAAGAAAAATTGGGGGTTTTTCATTTTTAGAGAGTCTGAAAAACACTTAAAGAAAAATTCAAAATGTCATTTTTTGTAAATTAATATGACGAGACGGAAAAAGTGATAACCCACCGATCATCATATGTTTTCTTCAAATACTTTTATGAGCGTGAAAAGAACAAGGTCGCTCGACCATATTTTCATGTTTAGGGAGCGTGAAAAGAGCTTAAAGGGAACTCTAGGGGGTTCCTTTTTTGTATAAACTTTATGAGTCCGAAAAAGTGATAAAAGTTTACTCGGTTACATTCTCAGGTATTTACGAGAACGAGAAAGAACAAAGGCTGATCTTGGGATTGTTTTCATTTTTATGCAAGCTTAAAACAAAACAAAACTATGCTTGGGATAGATTTTATTTTTACACAAGCTTAAAACTAAACAAAACTATGCTTGGACCTGGTTTCATTTTTACACAAGCATGAATGAGAGGAAACTATGCTTGAGGTAGGTGGTTTCATTTTTACACAAGCTTGAACCAGAGAAAACTATGCTTGATACTTCCCAATGCATAATCCAGGGATGGTTGGTACTTAGCCCCCAACTTAAGAAGCTAGCGACGTAACTTCATCATGAAGTCCAGTGGCTGAAAGCATTTCTCCCCAAGAATCAATTCGTCCAACGACACACGAGGATGAAAATAAGATTCAAATACTATACGTAACGAAGTACTTGAATCAATCGAAGAGGGGAAAAACTATTTCATTTTTAACGAGCTTGACACAGGAACAAGAACTATGCTTGAGAATCTATTCAATCCCCAGACCTCTGTTTCATTTTTAACGAGCTTGACACATATAAAAGAACTATGCTCATAACCTTTGTTTCATTTTTTAACGATGTTTCCACATAGATGAAAAAACTATCCTCATGATCTCCGTTTCATTTTTAACGAGGTTTCTACAGAAACACAAAACTATCCTCATAGTTGGTTTCATTTTTTAACGAGCTTGAAATCAGAAAACCATGCTCACTGCTGGTTTCATTTTTTAATGAGCTTGAAATCAGAAATCCATGCTCAAAGTTGGTTTCATTTTTTAATGAGCTTGAAATCAGAAAAACATCCTCAAACAATCTCCTCTTGATCATGGCTTCCAAGAGGACAACTCTCTAGAAGGACACCATGTCAAGGGACAAAACGCAGTCATAGCCTCCAAGAGATATTGACTTGATGGAAGAAACACACTCTGGAAGGAACACATATTGAGGGCCATGATAGGGGTAAGGAGGTCGGGCTCCAATATCCCTATCGAAGAGATCACCATGTCAACTACTAGATCCAAGTCATAATATATTGAGTGTACAATGAGAGGCTCATATTTATTGGCAGTTGAAGGCATAGGAGACCACACCACATAATTCACCTATGGAAGCAGTGATACCGACTGCATAAATGAACCATTCAGGGAAGTCATCAAGTTGATGGTTAAGTCAGGACCAACAAATGAAATTTGATCAATTGTCACCAATCGTCCATCGTGTGGGAAATATATCACACAAAAAAGAGTGGACAAAATAGCTTTCATGGAATAGACATAGTCTCACCTAAAGAGTAAATCGAAATCCAAGGGGTCTTGGACTACCATGACATCAATAAAGATAGATTTCCTTCCAAAGTTATGGGAAAATGAGGAAGGATACCTAAAGGGTAATTGGTTCTTCTGTTAAAAGATAACAGAGTCTGGGTAACCGACATAAGTTGAGGATAACCCAAAGCTTTCCAAGGAATAGAGGACAAAATACTAACGGATGCATCTTCATCTATCAATGTTTCAGGAACGTCTCGACCACAAACCTATATGGTAATATTGAAAGTAATGTGAGAGGGAATACGAGGTCCATTTAGCATACCCCAATAAAAAAGGATGGCCTCATTACTTGGAGGGGGTTCCACGAGAGAAGGAGGAATTCCCCCCAACACGGTAGTGTCTGTATCAACAAGAAAAACATGATAAATATCATGTTTACTCTCTATAGGGAGAGTAGGATCGACTGATAATGACATCAAATCGACCACTTAGGTTTCATTCTCCAATGGGAGAATGGTTTCAACAGGTGGAAACAGATCGACTACTTGGGTTGCACTCTCTAACGAGAGAGTGGGATTGACCGAGGATGAAATCATATCGACCACTTTATCAACTAGTTCAACTAAGGATGTGACCATATTGACCACATGATCAACCAGATTGACCAATGAATGGACCAGATTGATCATTCCATCAAAATACAGGTGGGTTGAGAGAAAGCTTACAATAAGTGTTGAAGGAAAATCTCCCTACGGACAGGTAGAACTCCTCTTGAGAGCTAGACTCTTAACTCTTAAGACAGAAGATGCTTATCATGGACATTGACTTCCTTTTAGATCTAGATAAACTAATGTGTGAGGAGGAAGGAGAAAATAAGTACCTTTTACCGGTGTTTGTCCCTGTACGATCCGAGTTGAGCTCCAATCTTACACTCCTCGATAAGCCCTGTAGACAAACAAAAGTACAAACCACTTCCTACTCTACTGATATTAGTTTGAAATAGATCTATCTATTAGAGACAAATTAATGTGAGATCAAACATAGAATTGAAAGAAATAGGCCAAGCATATTATATTAATGAGAACCGCAATGAAGAAAATTTACAACCATAGATGTGAGTGAAACAACTTCATCAAGTTCCCCTTGTCCAAACCCTTGCTTAAAAAACCCATGCACAGAATTTTGATGCTCCAAATGACATACCACTCATGAGATCATAAGTTTGGTATAATTCTCAATCTCCATTCCCTTCCTCCATGGAAATCCCTCATTATATAATATTTGGAGACTTAACCACCATGGAGAGAATTTCTCATCAGATCCACTAAGAAAGGGATCTCTAAGATATTTAGGGAGAAAATATCTCTTAAGGATTTTGGGGAGGAAATATCTCTCAAGGATTTTAAGAAGGAAATATTTCAACCATCCATGAGATCCTCCACCTTCCCTAAAAAATAGGAAACCAAATGTGAGGTGGATCCTCACACTTAATCCATTTCTTTTCCATGAATATTAATAATAATTCATGTGCACTTAGTATTTCTTTGCCTTCATGTAATATATCCCTCCTCCACATTGACTAGGGATTGTGACATAGGTTATTCTATGGTTTCAAGGTGTATGAGACACTTATATGACACTTTACGAAACTTAGAGCGAGGTACCTAGGTGTGCAAATTTCATGTGTAACAGAATGCCCCCTAAAGTGTGAGGTCAGAAGAGAGAATGATGGCCGAAACAATTTACAAATCTTCAAAGCAAGGGTGTAGACTCAGAGAACCTAGTAGAAGATGCACACAAACATCCAACAAATATTATGACATGTTTCAAACCCAAGGTAGGCATACCTATGCTTGGGTGATCAAGACTTGCAAGATATGGCTGCCATAAAATACACTGCGGATCCATAATTATATTGATAAAAGGTATAGCCACCGAAAAATACACTGTGGATATATACTCCCATGACCTAAACTGATCGTAGCCATGAAGAATACACAGTGGATCTACGAGATGACAAGACATAGCCACGATCAATACAAAGTGGATCTATGTGACAGTATATGTGTCATTGTTCAAGAGAAACTTCGTCGCAACCTGGGCAAAGTACATATCAAAGTGATCACTCAACCCAAGGTCTTCTTATCGATCTTGATGTAGTACGAATTGAACCATGTGAATAGATGTCCTGATGTTGAACATGGCATAAACCACTTGATTACCGGTCAATGATGTAAACCGTTAACAAGCGCGAGGGATATCACCATTGATGTCAATGATTCCCAAGGTACTCTAGTACATTCCAACAGATGTGAATGGATGAGCTAAATTTGAACATCCGTGGAATCATCCGATCATAGGTCAATGATGTAAACCCACTGTCGAACGTGAGGAGGCCTGCCATTGAGGCATGCAGGTCCCAAAGTACTAACTGGTTTCTAAGTCTAATTCCTAGATAATGTGTTGAAGTCGACATGAATAGACTCGTTGAAGGAGGGCCTTAATCTATCCCCCATCAACAACACGAAACAGACACATAGATGTAATTGGTAGATAAAATGAACATGGACTAACACGGGTATTGAGACAAGATATTTGTGATGGCTGACTTTCGAGGCGGATACTTCCCTTGAACACTGAGGCACAACAACAAAAGCATGACATGGACTAGAACACGATGATGCAGTGGATACTGTGACTTTTGTCGGGTGACCCAAAGGAGTAATAAAAACTTAGAGGATTGGTTCAATGCAGAGGTTCAACAGATTAATATGTGCGCAAATACAAAGTGTCGTGTTCAAGGGCGACTCTAAGAGTTACTGGTAATGTTCTCAAAAACTGCTTGGCTTGCTTCTTTCGATTTTTTCCCCCATCTAGATAGACGAGTACCTCTTTTTAATTTAACGAGCTCGAGGAGGGTAACACATGCTTGATATAACTTATCTTCGGTAAGTTCCTCTTCCTTTTTTTAACAAACTGGAAGAAGTAAGGGTTCGGTCCCATATGGGCCTGTCGATGTTTGTTTAACGAGTCCAAAGACATAAAACTCGAAGGTTTTTCATGATTATAGAGTCTGGAAAAACACTTAAAAGAGAACTCTCTCAGTTCCTTTTTCGCAAACTAGTCCGATGAGACCGAAAAAGAGATAAACTATCGCTCAACAGACATTTTCTTCAAATACTTTAACGAGCGTGAAGGGAACAAGGTCACTCGACAATCTTTTCATGTTTAGAGAGTCTGAAAAGAACTTAAAGATGACTCCAATGTTGTCCTTTTTCATAATGTTAGTCTCGCAAGGATTAAAAAGAGATAAATTATCACTCGAAAGATTCCCTTTCAAACCTTTTGACGAGTGGGAAAGGAATCAAGATCACTTGGAAATCTTTTCATGTTTAGAGAGTCTGAAAAGAGCTTAAAGGAGACTCCAGGGGGTTCCTTTTTCGTGTATCCATAGAGGTCCGAAAAAAAGATAAAAGTTTACACGGATGCATTCTCATGTATTTACGAGCACGAGAAAGAACAAAGACTGAGCTCAGTATGCCCCCAGCTTGAAATCTAGTGGCTTAACTCTAGAATGATCATCAAAGGCTGGAGACATACCCTCCAAGCTTCAATTCATTCACCGACTCCGAGGTCGTCACCAATTTTTCTAGTAGATGAGAAAAAGGAAAAGGGTGGATGAAAAGAAGGTTCAAGAGAGGTGACTGTTTCATTTTTGAATGAGCTTGACACAGAAAAAGAACTATGCTTTGGGTTCCGGGTTCGATCCCCAGATTTTTGTTTCATTTTTTAACGAGCTTGCTACAGAGAGGAAAACCATGCTTGTGACCTTTGTTTCATTTTTTAATGAGCTTTCCACAGAGAAGAGAAACTATGCTCATGGATTCTTCTTGATCATGGCTTCCAAGAGGATAATACCCTGGAAGGATACCATGTCAAGGGACAAAACTCGGTCATGGATTCCAAGAGATGTTCACTGGATGGAAGATAATCAATCTGGAAGGAACACATGTCAAGGGTTGCGATAGGGGTAAGGAGATTAGGCTCCAATAAACCTACCGAAGAAATCACCATGTCCACTACCGGATCCAAATCATCGGAAGTTGAAGGCATGGGGGACGATAGAAAATCAACATCATGAGGGGAGATAGACTGTATATATGCCCAAATTTCTTCACGAGGGGGAAGAAAAGAGGATCGATGATTGTTATCATCCCAAGGTAGCTTGTCAATGCAAAACATTTCCATGGTAGATTCATCCGAGGGAAAAATTGGGGAAATGTAGTCGATCCCAGACGACAAGGAACTCAACCATGATTGCATCGAGGAAACGTCAGGTGCCAATAGATGTTGGTCATCCGACGATGCAGAAGTGGATTGGATAGAAACGTATGATGGTTCAGCTGGACCAAGTGGCACGGTGTCACCTAGTGCATCGAGTTCCAATGGACAAGATACAATCCAAGGGTCAGATGATTCCAAATATTGATAAGCCGCGGTCGAAATCATATCGATGGTGGAAATATTATGTGTAGTCGGTGGAAGTGGTGTAGGGAAGGTACCCATGAGGCTAGAATATTTCAGTAAGCCAACACCAACGCTTTCATACGTGATCTTGTGGTATCCCAAGAAAGGAATATTGTTGGTAGTAGGAGCACAAGCATCGGTCGTGCAGAAATCCAACTGATCAACAGTGACAATTTTTCCTTGATGAGGAAATTGGACACATCAAAAAACTGACGAGGCAACAACAGTCATACCATAAAACCAACTTCTTTCAAGTAACAAGTTGTAATCAAGGGGAGCATCGACCACCTCGACATCAACAGTAACAGTTTTTCCACCCAATTGGATGGGCAGGGACTGTAAAAGCCCATGGAGATGAAAACCTCGCCCATCGAAGGCGCATAACATCGTTGGGGATTTTTTAAGTGCCGATGATTTTAAACCTTTCCAACATGCTAAAGACATGACACAAATTGAGGTCCCCTCATCCAGAATAGTTTGGTGTATTTGTTGATTGTGAAAAACAACATCAACTTGGAAAGCAAGTTGGTGGGAGAGTTGAGATGCATAACTGTCCAGGTTAAACATGATATGGTTAGACGACTCAGGATCAACATTGCCAAGAGCGGCCAAGAGCATTCTACGTTGACTGGGGTAGTGTTGTAGAACTTCTAATGCATACATAGCACACGGTGCTTGAGCCAAATCTTCAACAATGTTGTAGTTCTGGGTGGCACATGAACTAGGATTAAAGGTAGCTTTGTGGATAGTGCTCTTAGGAGGGCGTAATATAGAGTTGAACTTGGGTCTCTCAATCTGAAGTGGTTCAGACGAAGGATTAACCGATGGAAGACTAACGGAGGATGATGATGGATCCGGTAAAGTACCGGTACCGTTAACGTCTTTTCCTTTGTCAGGGTTACCTAGTGTGTCGTATGTCTTAGAGCGAGTGGTCAAATTAATCCCATTAAACATATAAATATGTGCACTTGACGAGGCCTCATCATTAGGATGGCTAGAACCGCCCCCAGGAGAGGGAGTTTCAACAACCATGGATTGCTGCTGTGGAAAAGGTTGAGTAAGCACAGCGGGTTATGACTTTCCTTGGAAACTTTTGGCCACTTCATTGCGAAGTGGACAGTCTCGTGTGTAGTGATCGTCACCACAAATGATACATGGGAATTTCAGTTTCTGTTGTGGTTGCTTTTCGGTAGTAGGTGTTTGATTTTTTGGTTGTTCATTGTTATTTTTTGATTTATTCTTTGTCTTCTTCTTACCTCCGGATTGTTGTGAAGGGGAATATTGAACTGCATTCACCTCAGAGATCCGAGTTTGGGGGCAGGTAGAGGAGAGTGTGGTAGATTGGGAAAAATATTGAGTTTTGACGGAACCGATAACACCATCCGCTTGAGATGAGGATGATGACTTAGATGGATCAGTATTAGCCTGAGAAACATTCGAAAGCAAATCATACAAAGTACCAGATTGGGAATAAACCAAATCTAAGTACTGAGCCCGAGCGATGGCTTGTTCCTCTGTGACCGCACCACCCATAGAAACATCACGAGCGATCGGGGGTAAAAGTGATTTAGTAAACCATTCCACCAATAATATGTCAGGAATGATTGCCTTGATCATCCTTCGTTGTCGCCTCCACTCATGAATATGGTCAGAGATATGCATGGATTTAGTTTGACGAAGGGAGGTCAAGATTTCAGTACTCGTCTCGTAGTGAATAGGTAGTTGAAAGTGCGTGAGGAAAGACATGGCGAGGGAATTGAAATCATGAAAAGAAGTACGTGGTAATTCAATATACCACTTTGCCGCTGAGCCTGTAAGTGTTCGCTGGAAAAGATGCAAACGTACATAATCATCCATGAGGGAGTTTGGTGAACACCACAAATGGAAAGTCATCACATGTTTGTTTAGATTTTCGCCATATTTTCCGTCAAATTTTGAAATATCAGAAGGAAGTTTAGCTGGAATAACTGGCCAAACCGATGAATGAAAAATAGGATCATTAGTTAACTGAGACAAGTCTGGGAGATCCATAGTCGTAAGGAAAGGTAGTTGTCGGTTAATTTGCGGATGATACTGGTGAGGCATAGGAACACCAGTAGGACCATAAACTGGGTTAGGTGGATAGTTGTAACTAGTAGGTCCTCCTACATATGGTTTTTGCTGGCCAGGATAAGCAGGATTCGATGATGGATAAGAAACATTTGCATAACTTGGTGGGTTCTGAGCATTATAGGCCAGGTGATTTGCTTTCCCATGAGGGGGATAAACATTTTTCCCTTGAGAATGGTAAGGAGTAGATCCTGGAGGCGGATACACATTAGATCCATGAGGAGGATAAGATTGTGGTCCCGGAGAACTCCAGGTGGTGTTTGGGATGCCACCTGGATAAGGTTGTCCGTAAGATGTTCCGGAAGGAACAATATTTGATACTCCTCCTAGTGGATTATGAGATAAGTGCCCCCCAATGTGGGGTTGAATGAAAGTGCCTCCTGAAGATACTCCCCAGGATTGTGAAGGGTTTCCAGTAAACGAAGGTTTCCCCCCTGCCAGCGGTGGATTTACAATTGGGGTATGACTGGCAAACAGAGGGTGCCCTCTAGGAGGAGCATGAAAAGGGGGCTGTCCCTCGGGAGGGGTAGGCCCACCATGGAAAGGTAGTCCTCCAATAGGGAAAGGTTCATTAGATGGTGGTTTCCCTCCAGCTGGTTGTGTTTGGCCAGTAGGGGTCTGCATTCTCGGGTGAGAAGATGTCCCAGAAGGATCGTGTGGAACATGTGGAGCTGTAGAGTAAAATCTTGTAGAAATGGGGGTAGAGATTGAAGTGCTTCGGAGATGAGTAGAGGTGATGATTCTAGCATTACGATGGACTTGTGCTGGTGTAACAGTAGGGTTAATAACCTGATCAACTGGGTGATTCATGGTTTGACCGGATGGTCCTATTTCACTAGGAGGGTCATGAGGATGAAAGGGCTATCGAAAGGATTTGAAATGTTCATAGAGATCACGTCCCGATGAATTCCTCCATACAGAACGAGTAGGTGTGGGATTGGTATCTACTGCAGTGCTAGGACGAACAGGAGTCCTATACTCATCACCAAAGATTGGTTCTGTGGATCCCATATATGTTTCGGTAAAAATCCTCTCCAGTAATCGTGGGACCTCTTCATCTATGATGTTCCCAAGGGAGTCTAAACGAACTAAAAGTGGTTCGAGAGGGGTTACCGATACAGATGTAGTGGGATTTTCAACCATAACCAAAGTGCCTTCTGAGTTATCTAACGGAGGAGAAATAACACTTCCAGCGTCAGATTGATTTTCTACCTCTCTACGGTAGTTATCTTCTGAAGGGTTAGGAGGTAAGGATTCATAGCCTTCCAGAAGCCGCCCTTGCATCCTACGTGATCGACAAAGACCTTTATCGTCTACGGGCTCAATTGTGGAGAATAAAAGAACACACTGAAAATCTAGGGCCAACTAACAAAAAGAAACAACATACGCTACTAAAATCTAGGAATCAACCAAGCAAACAAAACTTCTCTCGATGATCGTACTAGTTGGTGATGAAATCCAACGTCGCGTGATCAAGTCGAGAAGGTGCTAGGATATGGTGGAATAATTACAATGGTGACCTGCTTAACGGACTTTCACCTTGGTGCAAGCTTCCACGTAGTAATTGTGGATTTACCCTCCAAGGAGCTCGAGTGAGTTTGACCAATGTCTATTCCAGGTACAGTGAGACTTCCCTTCACCATCACCTTGTGTAAGTACCTAAATATTATGGCAACTAAAGACACCAATTCGCAGTTAGTCCCTGGGTGGGTATAGTCGACAGTCCGATCCAAAATGTATGGGCAGGATAACAAGTCTGAAATCAACCCGAGAGGCTCCCACACATAATCGTGGGTATACCTTCAAGTGACCCCCAATATACGATCCGACCACTACAAATAGTTGAACCACGGAGGGATAATCTTCGTAATTCACCCAAATGCGACCTCGTGCGTAGCCCCTGTGTGAGAGGGGGATCCCAAAAAACCGATGCGATGATTGGATTTGACTCTCCCTAGCTCAGGATGCTAATGTTTTGAAAACTTTGGATAGTTGTACTCACAGCCTAATCCAAAGTGCTAACCCTAGTGTACTGTTGGTGGAAGATCCTAAAGACAAAAAATGTTCTAGATAGTTTTTAATTAGCTTTCGTTTTATAGTTGTTCTTTACTCAAAGGGTGTATGAAAGTGAAACTGATGGAATGATGAATCAAATTCCAAAAAAATGCATGAAAGATGATAATAAATCATTTCTTTTCAATGAACACCTATTTAAGGGAAAGAGAAAGAATCGTTTTCACTATCAAACACTAATATGGAATGTCCTCAATCAATTGGTTCTCAATCAAATCCAATGCAATGCTAAAATATGTCAGAAATGCCTTCTAATATTCAAACCAATCACTAAGATGTATTTTTGTCGTTTTTATGCGAATGATGATTAATTCAATGCAAAAAACTTCTCCTTCCAACTATCCTTTCAAATCAAGGAGATTCAAACAAGCATAAGAAAATTTCGCACAAACAACACACCCTCTTACTATGATTGAAACAAGAAGAAAAAAGAAAACAAAAGATAACAAAGAAAATCAAACAATTCACACAAAAGAGAGATGTTTAAGAACAATGACCTCAAAAAACCAAATGAGATGATTCACAAATTTCTGATGCCCTTCACCAGAGTTCCCGCTCAGTCGGATAAGAGAGAAGAGAGTTGCGGATTGATTCCAAGTTCTCAACAACAGAAAAACTCAAAATAAGGAAGAAGGCCACAAAATATGAACATCAAAGTGCTTATTCCTCAGAAGGAAGGATGTCAAAGGTCAATAGGAAGAAGCATTGAATCACAAAGAAGCTCAACAAGTGAAAAAACAGAGACTAGTCTTCAGAAAAGACATTTCTGGAAAGGATTTTTTTGCAAAGAGAGGTTGGTGCTCTGGTGTAAGGGGAACCAGAGCGTTATAACACTCTGTCTAAGACCAAGGGGGAGTGATAGCTCTCTGATAGCAAGGTAAGGGAGCGCCAGGCTTCCACAACTCACAAAATTGTCCAAAAACCCAAAATTTCAGTCAAACTTTGGCAATCAAGATGAATGTGATGGGGTAAGGAGTCAATTAGAATATGAAATCAAACATATGTGGTGAACAAGGTCTAAAAATAACAAATGGTAAAACAAGGTGAGGAAAACCAAAATTGAAAGTTTTGATTCGATCCCCAGTGGAGTCGGCAATTTCTGTTGAAGGAAAATCTCCCTGCGGATAGGTAGATCTCCTCTTGAGAGCTAGACTCTTAACTCTTAAGAAAGAAGATTCTTATCATGGACACTGAATTCCTTTTAGATCTAGATAAACTAATGTGTGAGGAGGAAGAAGAAAAGAAGTACCTTTTTATCGGTGTTTGTCCCTGCACGGTCTAAGTTGAGCTCCAATCTTACGCTCCTCAATAAGCCCTGTAGACAAACAAAAGTACAAACCACTTCCTACTCTACTGAGATTAGTTTGAAATAGATCTATCTATTAGAGACAAATTCATGTGAGATCAAACACAGAATTGAAAGAAACAGGACAAGCATATTATATTAATGAGAACAACAATGAAGAAAACTTACAACCATAGATGTGAGTGCAGTAACTTCATCAAGTTCCCCTTGTCCAAACACTTGCTTAAACAGCCCATGCACAGAATGCTGATGCTCCAAATGACATACCACTCATGAGATCATAAGTTTGGTATAATTCTCAATCTCCCTTCCCTTCCTCCATGGAAATCCCTCATTATATAAGATTTGAAGACTTAACCACCATGGAGAGAATCTCTCATCAGATCCACTAAGAAAGGGATCTCTAAGATATTTAGGGAGATAATATCTCTTAAGGATTTTGGGGAGGAAATATCTCTCAAGGATTTTAAGGAGGAAATATTTCAACCATCCATGAGATCCTCCACCTTCCCTAAAAAATAGGAAACCAAATGTGAGGTGGATCCTCACACTTAATCCATTTCTTTTTCATGAATATTAATAATAATTCATGTGCACTTGGTATTTCTTTTCCTTCATGTAATATATCCCTCCTCCACATTGACTAGGGATTGTGACATAGGTTATTCTATGGTGTCAAGGTGTATGCGACACTTATATGACACTTTACAACACTTAGAGAGAGGTACCTAGGTGTGGAAATTTCATGTGTAACAATAAGCAGCTGGAAGTTGAGGCTAGAGAATAGTCATGTATTCCAGTAATTTTGAGGCTTCGTCCATACGAGGGAAAAGGTAAGTTTGATGACTCCCTCCACATAACATACACGATAACTTGACTCTACTTTTATTATTCCCAATGATATCTTGGCCATTTGACGGGAGGTCATCAACATGTTGTTCATAGGTTGACGACTTGGGTTGGCGAGGGAATGTAGACCATGACTCTATAACATTGGATATACCAGGGAAATCCTTAAGAATATGGCTACCCTTACAAAGCTTGCAAGGCTACTTGGGATTATAGGTTTTTTGGGTGATCTTGACATCATCAACACTCCCAACATGATTAACAATAAATGGTTTCTTTCCAACATGTTTGGAAGTGGTTGGAAGTTTGTACCCTTGCTTATTTTTCTTCTTCTTAATCTTCCTTTTCTTCTTCTTCTTATCCACCGGGTTACTAGCTTTAGAGATTTCACTCGGTGAAGAATATAAAATGAAAGAAGACCTTGCAATTGAAAAAGGAGAAGAAGATCTTACTGGTGAAGATGGTGAAGGATCAACATGAGGTTTATGCTCTTGGGGGGAAGTGATCACAAACGAAGCACTAGCTGCATTCAGGATTATCTAAGTGGAAAAGAACCATATCGATAATCCAATTGTGAGACCTGGAAGGCTCAAAGTAGATATGTAAGGAGGACCAACATTTTTGTAAGAGGGAAAAACAAAAGGCTCCCCTTGAGCAGGGTTTCCTTAATTGGTCATTCCGGGAACTGACGCCATTAAACACAAATCCAACCTAGAGTCTTCTAGGGAAAAAAAAAACAACACACACTAAAAATCTAGTAAGAAAACAAGAAAACAAAACCTTCTTACAATGAACGCACTAGTTGGTTATGAAATCCAACGTCGTGGGAACAATGTAGGAAGGGGCTGAGATAGAGTGTGTGGAAAAGTTATGTTGACAACCTTCTTAATGGACTTACACCCTGGTGCAAGCTCCCACACACAATCGTCGGCATACCCTCCAAGGAGCTCGAGTGATTTTGGCCAATGTCGATTCCAGGTACTGTGAAGACTTGCCCCTCCATAGTCACCTCATGTAAATACCCTAAAGAGATAGGCCACTAAGGTTACCAACTACAACAATGATGCATGGGGAAAAAATTGATAGTCCGATCCACGTGCAAAGGCAGGGTATCTAGCCCAAAATCAACTTGAGAATCTCCCACACATAATCATGGGTATACTCTCAAGTGACCCCCAATAATATTCACAATCTCTACACTAAGACAAACAAAGCAGGGTGAGTAACTCTTCCAGTCCTAATGCGACCTCATGATTGACCCTTGTGTTAGAAGTGCTTCCCAGGGCAAAATTTAGCAATTAGATTTGAACTCTTCCTATCACAAGATACTATGTTTGTTTGCATCTTTTGAAAGTTATCTTTCACACCTATTCCAAAGCTATACAACTAATCTAATGTAGGTTTGCTATTATAAAATATAAAAATGTCTAATCAATTTTTACAAGTTCTTTATTTTTAAGGCTATTGTTACTCAAGCGGAAAATGGCATGGACTAAATGATGTTTTGACCAACTCTAAACAATGCAAAGAAATGAGATGCAAATATTTCACTTCGATGAAAGATATATTATGAGAAGGAGAAAACGTTTATCATTCCCAAATGCACAATGTACCAAGATTTAATTAAACGAGCATTAATATCAAGATCTTCAATAAATGATCTAAAGAGACTGTACACCAATACATGATTCTTTCCCCCCCTCCCTGGCCATGAGGGGTTTTTTTTTTTAAGAATTCAAGACCAAAAAATGCCAAAAATCATGCAATTTCGCTACTTCAAATGCAAAGATTCCCCCAATCTAATATAAATCAAGAAATTAAAATTTTTGTTTCAAAGATAGCTAACAACAAATTCAAAGCTGTCAAGTAGACTGTAATCAGACCCAAAAAATCACCCCAAAACCATATCTAAGATTTGGGCAAGAAAAACCATCCAAAATTCTTTTTCACACAATCGTCAGAGGCTATCAGACTAGCACAGTGCGACGATCCTTGATCGTCACAGGCTAGAGAACAAATATAGTGTGACGACATCACACTGTGTCAAAAGGTAGGGTGCGTCGATCCTAGATCGTCGCATTGTCTCTCAAAGTAGGGTGCATTGATCCTATATCGTCGCATTGTCTCTAAAAAGTAGGGTTCGATGATCAAAGGAAAAATGGAAAAACAAAATGCCAAAAATCATTTTCCAGTGAAATTAAATAGTCAAAGAGTCAATTTGGATCTCCTAGTGACTCAAAAAACAGAACCCAGGAAATCAAAGAAATAAAGCAAGACAAACTAGGAAAACAATCTGTCCCCAGTATGGTAGCCAATTTTGTTACCGAAGTAATTGGTAAGTGCGGACACAAATTAATCTCCCTAGTTTCACCACAAAAATAGAACAAAACAAGACAATATACTAAACTTCCCTTAGATTTCAATTATAAAATAGGAAGAGGATCCAAAACATACCTTTTAAATGATGTAGACCTGACCTCGCCAATGTGATCCCAACTTCGTTGAAAGGCTTATGGAGAAGTATCTGCAAAGAAACACGAGCCAACGAAGACAAGAATAACAAAGTATATTCGATATAAAACTATATATGTGATCAACGAATCATACAATATGGACAAATAACATTCATATAGAAAATAAAGTATATATGTATTAAAGAATGTGGAAGAAAGATACAACCAGATGCCTTGATGTTGTCAGGTTCCTTCTAACAAATCCTTTCTTCCCACACACTTCTACTCCATAGATTCTAAGACTGTAGATATGATAGCTACTCACAATATATCTTGACAAAGAAAAGCTCAAAGCCAACATAGGCCCAAAAACTCCAAGCTACAAAAATTACTCAAACCCAATCAAGCTAACTTTCTCCATGAGAGATCCTCTCCTTTTATAATATGAATAGGATAAGGTGAGGAGGTTAGGATGATCCCACTAAATCAGAAAAGTGAGTGAGATCCAAACCGATCGAATCCCACCTCACCATAGAAGCTTCTCCTTCTAGAAGCATCGAGAAGATGCTCATTTTTCCAACGTACGAAAATTGTCACACCCCTATAACTCAGCAGAGTCTGACGACATCATAGACCAAGTTTAGTACAACAAGAAATGATCTGAGATCGTTGCACCCCTAAAACTGGGTAGGGTACGATGATCCTCCTTAATATGGTTTTTACAAAGGAAAATATGATTTCATCTCTCAGGTAAAGTTCTTCTCCCTTCTTTGCTCAGGAATTTAGGTCACTGATCCTTCTAAAGAAAAAGGATAGGTTTACATCATTAACGGTCATAAGGATGGTGAAAATAATGTGTAACATGCATCAACTTTGAGAGAATTACAAGTGGAAGTAATATTGACTCCAGACTGGAAGGGAGAAGGGGTTGGTTTATAATTGTCCATGTGAAAGCGACGAAGAAAGTCATAATCATACTTAGACTGGGAAAAAAATTTTCCTTCATTGGTTTGCAAAACTTGGAGGCCAAGCAAATAGTGAAAAAATCCTAAGTCTTTCACTTCAAATTTCTTCTTAAGGATGGTTTTCACATGGTTTAAAATTTTTGAGTCACTACTAGTAAGGATAAGGTCATCAACATAAAGGACACATATGATGAGATGAATTCCTACTTTCTTGGTATAGGCATTATGATGATAATGGGGTCGAGAGAATCTGGTGTCAATGAGAAAGATGTCCATTTTGGCATACCAAGCTTGAGGAGCTTGCTTAAGACCATAAAGAGATTTATTAAGGTGACAAACAAGGCTAGAGTCATTCTAGACATATCCAAGAGGTTATTCCATGTAGATTTCTTCTTGCAAATCTCCATCCAAGAAGGAGGATTTAACATCCATCTGATGGACCTCCCATTTATGTGAGGCAACAAGGGAAAGAACAGGGCGTATGGATTTCATTTTTGCTATAGGGGAAAAGGTTTCATTATAGTCAATTCCTTCAACTTGGGAAAATCATTTGGAAACTAACTGAGCCTTATGTATTTCAACACTTCCATCTGATGCATACTTAGTTCTGTAGACCCATATACATGTGATAATTTTTCTTCCTTTTGGAAGAGGTACAAGATCCCAAGTATCATTTTCCATTAAAGAACAATACTCTTCATTCATTTTTGTATCCCAATCTAGATGACCTGAAGCTTCTACAAATGTCTCTGGATCATGAGTATCTGAAACTTGAGCCAAAAGAGAAGAGGCTCGCTGCAACTATGAACATTTCTGATGGTGATTTGAAGGATTACCGACAAGATCACCAACTACTTCTTGTGTTGAATGAACCCATCTAGGAAGAGGAGGAGCTAGTGTTGGTTCAGGTTCAAAGGAATCATCTAGAGGAAGGTGAATAGGAAGAGGTGTATTTTCATCCTCATTGTCATCATTTGAAGAAGAAACCAGAATAGGAACAAAAAAAGGCACAAATGACAAAGATGGCTTGCAGGCCGAAGAAAGAACAAACACTGACGCTGGCTCGCAGGCTGAAGAAGGAACAATCGTTGAATTAGGCTCACAGGCCAGGAGATTGTCATTAAATTTAACATCTCTTCTAATAATAATTTCATTACAATGTGGTTGAAGAAGTATATAATCTTTGACATATTCACAATAACGAACAAATTTACACTTCTCACTATTAGGCTGCAATGCTTTTCTTTTCTCATCAGGAATGTGAGCCCATTTTATACTGCCAAATACATAGAAGTGACTTACATCTGGTTTAATTTTTCTCCAAGCTTCTTCCAGTGTTATACTTTTAAGAGCATTTGTGGGAGTGTGATTTACTATGTACTTTTCACAGTTGATGTCTTTCACCTAATACTTTAGATTTAATCCCTTAGATTGGATCATACAATTAGCCATTTCTTTTAATGTGCGGTTCTTTCTCTCAACAACACCATTTTTTTGTGGTGTATATGGAACAATGTGTTGCATTTGGATGCCCTGTGTAGTGCAGTAACCTGTAAAATTATTGTTCACATATTCACCTCCATTATCTGTTCTTAACCTTTGAATTTGATGTCCAGATTGGTTTTCTACAAGGGCCTTGTAGACCAAAAACTTGTCAAAAACTTCACTGTTAAGTTTTAAGAAGCAAGCCCAAGTACGCATGGAAAAGTCATCAATGAAAGTTAAGAAACAATTTCACCCAGAAAAATAAGGAGTATAAAGTGGACCACATAAATCACTGTGAACAAGCTGCAAAGGGCTTGAGGCATGCCAAGAGGCATGTTTGTCAAAACTATTCCGATGATGTTTTCCGATAACATAAACGACACAAACACCATCTCTACATGAAACAAGAGGAATTCTAGTCACCATATATTGATTACATAGTTGCTGGAATGAGTGATAGTTTAAATGACCAAACATCTCATGCCAAAGTTTTCCCAAGTCATCGCTATGAGCAACAAAAATTGATGAAAAAGATGATGAACCAAAGTTGTCAAACTTGTACAACCTGGTAATATCATCAACAATTCTAGTTGCAAGAACATTCTTATGATCTTTTAGATCCTTGATTACAACTTGGTGAGGTGAAAACTCTACGGTTTTACCTTCACCTGAATGAGTGATTTGATATACTTATAGAAGGTTGCAAGAAAGACTTGGAACACATAATACATCATTGAAGTGACCATTATTTACTTGAACTGTTCCATATCCCACAACACTAAGAGATCTATCATCACCAACAAATATTTTCTTGGTGTTATATTCATTTAGAGTTGAAAATATGTCTTTATCCTTAGCCATGTGATAAGATGCTCCAGAATCAATAAGCCACTCACCAGAAGAACAAGTAGAAGTTGTATTGAAGGAGAAACCAGAAGTAGAAAGTGCATGTCCATGAAAAGAATAAGAAGAAGTAGAATCAATATTGATGTTGTGCTTCTTCATTGTTGCTTCTAAAGCTGCCATATTCTTGAAACATTTGGACTCATCATGACCATCTTTATCACAAAATTTGCAATGTTTGTCAGTCTTCATATTTTTATATCTTGCTCATTTGTCACCATTAGGAGATGAAGTTGTCTGAGTGGGTTTGGGACCCTTATGTTTCTTTTTGTGTAGCGAGGATGTTGCTTCTTAGGATTATTAGGTTTATCTTTTTGTTGGGTGACTGAGGCTTTGTTGGAGGTACCTGTAGTGTCGATCACTCCAAGTTGTACAAGCTTATCTTCCTCTCTAATCAAAGAAGAAAAAAAAGACTCAAGAGTAGGTTTTTGATAATCTTTCCCTAGAGCCTCTTTCATGGCATAAAAGGTAGATACAAACACAAAATATGCATTACCTATCTTAGAAAGAATAAGATAGATGCAACACTCTTCCTCCATCTTTATCTCACATTCTTCACATAAAATTCTAAGTGTTTTAAACTTAGATAGATAGTCTCCAATGTAATAAAAATCATTTGGACTTAAAGTGAGTACTTTATTTTCTAACTGTTGTGCTCGAATAATATTGATTTTACCAAACACAAATTCAATATTTTCACAATCTTCATCGGGGTCATCAATTTCTTTAAGGTGGAACCTTAAATTAGGAGAGATGGACATTCTGATTAGTACACGTGCTTTGTCACTCCTATTATCCCATTTGAATTTCTTATCAACATCGGTGGATTCTTTTTTCCTTTCCCAAGGTAATCTGGTACAAGCCTTTACTTCTCAATAAATCCTCCATATGAGATTTCCATTGGAAGTAGTTGGTGCTGGTAAACAAAATATTACTGGAAGAATCCATATTAAATATGTATATAATATGGATTTAAAAACATAAATTGATGATTTGGATGGAAAGATCTCGAAAAATTAGGCGGTTTTAAGAAAAAACGGCACTAAAAACGGACCTCAGATGTGAAAGTTATGCCCTTTTAAAAAAAGGAATAAACGATAACCAAATGACCACATGGTGTTGTAAATTGCTTTATGAAGTGACTCAATTTTATAAAAAGAAGTGGGGATCACCTTTACAATGAAGTTACTTTATGAAATAAAATCTACATGCAAAATAAATAACTCTAAAATAAAATATTAAAGATACTTATAGTCATTCACTAAGTGAAATACAATTTACAATTGAGCATGAACTTTTTCAAAAAATGTAACAAGAAGAGAGACTTGAACTCAAGACCTCTTACTTAATAAGACAACTTTTAACAAAATGGGCTAGCAAAACATATTGTATTGTTTAGCAAGAGGATTGAGGGTGTTGTTGTTGTTATTGTTGTTATTGTTGTTGTTGTTGTTGTTGACGACCTTGGAGAGCGTGCTAAAAAAAAACTCTTTTCACACAAGAAAAAATATTTGCTTCTCGATGACAACAAGGGTTAGATCTCGATTAACTTACCTGGAAAATGCACCTTTTCCTATCTATTTCTGTTTTTTGAGATCACATAGGGAATGGGGAAAATATCATACACATATCTAAAAGAGTAGAAACCCAAAAACAAATAATATAAAACCGAAATACAACCAAAATAATACTCTGTAAAAATTTAAAAATGGCGTATTCAGGGTTTATACCTCTGGATCTGACTGAAATGGTCGTATCTTGGGAAAACAGAAACCTTTTTGAGTGAAACGAAAAATGTTCCTGACTGAAACGAGTGCTCCAGAAACAATGGAATGGTCCTCTCAACCCAAAAACGTTATAAAATGGAGATGAGGAAACTCAGCTTCACCATCTCGATCTACAACAAGAGCGGGTCTTCAAACATGCTCTGATACCATGTTCGACAAAACTAGTATTCCAACAAAGGATGAACACCTTTAGTAACCACACACACAACTAGATCAAATATCAACACACTGATGTTTTGACATGGTAAAACCCCTATGTGGAAACATCCACGGCCCCAGCCAACACAGCCACTTTGAGCAGTTTATTAATGCAAAAGAAAAAGATTACAGGGAAATTTTACGAGAGTTTCTCACAATCGATCATCAACAAATGATCCAAAAAGGATCTAGAAAAGGATAAGAACAACTCAGAACTCATAGAGGCAACTCAGGACGCTCATAATGGCTTCAACAGATAGAGAAAAAGAAAAAATTCAAAGTTCCCCAAACTCAATGAAAATGGCATAATCGCGAAGAGTGTGTCGTAAGATTTCTAATGACGTAAACGACTCGTCAAACAGAGTTACATATCAAAAGATATTTGTGGTCAAAGTTTTGGTCAACCTAGCCTAGTCAACAGGGATGAGTCAACATCCGTATTGTTGATGTCAACATCAGTACGAATGGTGTCATCGTCTGTACAACATATGTGGCAAGCGTAGAGGGAGAAACATGTCATGCTGATGTCAGCATGATGACATGGAAACACGAGAGGTTGTCACGTGTCACTCATTTTTGGACTTTTTGGGCCGACTTGTGGAACAATGAAAAGTTTCCACGTGGTAGTCTGTACTTGACACATGGCAACTGTACACTACATGGTAGGATGACATGGCATCTGCATGACACATGGCAAAAAAGTGATGTGGCAGGCTGACTGTACAAGGAGGTGATGTTGGCCAATGATTGGCTTCCATGTGGCCCAATAATGGCCTGACACATGGCAATGGGAAAATGCCCAATGACACCCAACAACTACTAAATCTAGCGGTGGTTCCGCTAGATTGGTGACATATTCCACCGGGCCGCCAAATGTAACTATCCACCTAAACCTCTGCCAGAATCTCCACCATTCTAGTATCTTACACCTTCAAACTAAAACCGCCCTGCCATTTTTAGCAATGCACCAAAATAAGTTGTAATCATGTATTAAAAGGGGAGGCCCACAGGTTCGACCCCAAGACCTCCTCTAACCAAATACTTAATATAACATCCACCCGCCAGTAGGCCAACAACCTCATTTATTAGACAATCACCACATTTTTATATAAAAAGGGGTTTTCGCTAGTGTACGGGAGGAGGAGGAGACAAAGGCACGGCTGTATGGATTGGGCATGCATTTCGAGAAAATTTTCTAGTCATTAGTTGCAGGTGTAGGCACAGAAACCGAGGTGATATTTTTATTGGGTCCAAAAGTGCCAAACTCAGACCAAGGCATGGAAATAGTCATTTTTAGGTAATTCTATGCCATGAATGCAGTGGCGATGATTTTTTTTTATATGAGAAAAAATTATGTAGCTTAACTCCAGAATGAGGTATACTTATGTATTTTTCCATTTCTTTTGTGGAGTTAATAAAAAGGCCTACCCATTTGAGAGAAGGACCCGGAGATGTAGTCCACCAAGGATGAACTCCGTTATCAAGTTTTTGTGTTCATATTGCATGCTTATGTCTCTTTCCTTTTGAGTTTTCCTTCTTTATGGTGTAGTTTATTTTATGCTCATTTAATACAATTCTTTAATAAGTCACTGGACAAAAATATCCTGGATCAGTAAATGACCCTCCATGCTCTTTAAATAGAGATTATGGACCAGTCAAGTGCTAATATATAGATCAATGGTTGTTAAAATCAAGGAGAATATGAACCGTCAGATCACTCTATGCCGGGAACATATCATGACCGTCGGATTTCCTAACTACGAATGCATACTAATGCACAATAAAGAAACACACTTTTACCTAACAACGCATTAGACCAAGTAAATATTAACTAACTCCTAAGTTTCTAAATATCCTAACACATTCCTGGATGGGAAGTTACCTTTTCCATTGATGTCAAAGGGGGAGAGATTCATCAAATGCATGATAGAGAGTTAGATGCTTGGAGAGAGAGCACAGAGGCATGATTCTAGGGGGAGATATGGTCACAGGGGGAGATTGAGCGATATGACTTAAGTGTTGCATCAGAGTGTTTCCATCAATTCCAAAGGGGGATATTTTTTATTAATTGTGTTAGTTTTCATTGATGTCAACCCTTGAAGAAAGTTTGGTAGAAAATTCTAGTAGCCCCAAAAATATGGTTAAGGGACTTCAGTTTGATTGATGTATAATGGTATGAAGATTAATATTTTTGCAGGTAAGACTATTCTATATGGATAGTACATTTCATGCCATTTCCGGTGATATGTGGAACATCACAAAAATCCTCACGGTTAGAGAGATATGTCCTTGTGAATTTGGAGAACCCTTATGAGTTATCTAGAAGTTGAAAGAAGTCAAATTATTATAGAATCTCTTAGAAGAAGTTGACTAGTCAAGTGGGTGAAACTAGGAGTTAATCATGGGTTAAGTCGTTGCAATAAGAAAATAATTAAAAATAATTTAGTTGCAACTAGAAGTGGAGAATTTACTATTTATAACAAAGTGGGTTAGAAGTGGACAAGTGGTTAGAAGTGGGTTAGCCCTAAAAGAATATAATTCAGGTAAGTTTTTTAGAAGGTAACCCCTTGAGGAAGCTACATGGAAGTATAAATAAGAAAGAAAGGCTCTCCTATTGTCACCTATTGAGCACATTGAATATCTATTATTGTGTAAGGTTTATTGCAGGTACTCACTGATACATTTGAAGTTGTGCAAGTCTGAGGTAGCACGAAGGGTTGACGACGAAAGTTACAGAATTGCAGAAAATACTGAAAAAAACCCTAGTTTTTGAGGTGTATGTGAGCTACAATGGAACATAGCACATACATACGCAGGATGAAGGAGAACATAGCACACACATACGCATGATGAAGAAGGAATATTCATGTACAATTGGGAAAATTTATGAAAACTTGAGAAGATGAAGATGTCAGGTGTCTAGAGTCTGAAAGAAAGATCCCAAGAAGGTCCATAGTGATCAGGTACAACATATCTATCTACAAGTTCAAAAGGTATGTATTATTTCTATGTGTAGTTGGATATGGTTGTCTACATGAGATATAGTCATGGGGGTTTGAGGATTTTCCCTCGAGAGGTTATTGGCTGCATGCCACTTACTATATAAGTCATATCTATAGAAATATCATGCTGGTATAATTAATATCTTTTCATTGGTACATCTTGTTGGTGTTGAGGCATATCTTGTATTTTTTGGCATATGATTAAGGGTTTTTGTGGTACATGGTGGAGATATTCTATTTGTGAAGTGGTTGTGAAGTTGTTGATGTATTGAGAGACTGTATATAAATAAGGTTTTGATTCCTAGTTCAAGTGAGGGATACTATACTTGTTCATGATTATACATACTTGTATGGCATATGACTAGAGAGACATAAATTCACTTGGTTAAGGGATATGTATGAGGATGTATGTTCTAACACCCCTAGCCATGAACTGGCCTGGGCAATGCCACTACTTATCTCTGACTTAGTTGTGTTACCAAACTGTAGCATCCCCGACCCTCCACAAAGACTGGGTAATTATACCACCATGGAACATTCACATATAAATATATAACATGCATTTTTAACTGAAATAAAACACTTAATCACAATAATAATTCTACCATACAGATTCAAATGTAATAGATAGTAATTCATATACGCACGGAATACATGATAACATTCCAACATCACAGGAATGCATACCATAAAATTAAGCACGCAAATTATACTTATCTTTCAACTGGAATAACACCACCAACTACATGTAGACCTTCCACGAACCTCCCAGCCATAGACCACACTACTCATCATGCCCAGCAGTGGGTCACCCCCAAGCTGGGACTAAGCTCCACACAGGACAAGGGAATCCTAGACTAGGCCGAGGTTACATGAAACTTCATAGTGTAACCGGAAGGATTCTCTCGAGGAGCCTTCTTACGCCGACAACACACGGACTCTCATTCCCCACATGCCTGTTCCACCCAAGAGTATACACCTTCACTATCACACAGTCCATCGGTTGCTTCACCTCCCTCTCAGGGTCTCAACAAGAGGCCGGATCAGGAATTCTCAGAGCTGTGTAGCTGGTACTTGACTCTCTCTGGGAGAAAACCACTTCCTAGCAAACTCTTTCACCTAGAGATATCTACTCACAGGCCTAACAACCTGCCTCTTCAACCACAACCACCTCCCTCACCTAGAGAGAGTGTTGCACACAGGCTTGAAAACCTGCTTCTTCAACTCCGTTCCTGCACAAGGAGGACAACAACAAGGATCAACAAGGAACAAATGATAAAAAAAATCCACACTCAGTCCAGGAACTGCGTGGCCACAACAGCCCATAGTCATAACACACACAGCACAGATAATACACAAGATACTCGGGCTTCACAGAAGGTGTGAATCAGTCCATGGGTTCGCACTAGGTTCATAGGACACAGAGGTTGGTTTCCCCCCCTTCCTGTGTGTGGTTTCTCAGTTGGCCGCAGATGTACAGAGGTCGATGATAGAGACCAATGAGTTCATATGGAGAATGGCCAAATGGAAGCACAAAAAACCTTCACTACGTGCAGTTATGAAGATACAGATGCAGAGGCCAAAAACAGGTTCAGAACGACATCCCCGTGAACTTAGGCGGAGGATGACAGAATGAGAGAACCACCCCCAACACGACTGACTCATCATTTTTAACTGCATGTGCCCAGGTTGACACTTGTCTTCCTAGAGCCGCATGAGTTCCACTTAGCACATGTTCCCTTTACAAGAACTTAGGACAACACTCAACATGTCCACCTTAGCCTTGAGGAAATAATAATAAATTATTATCCCCTTTATAGGTAAGCCCCCTATCTTATCCCCTAAGCCCACACACTTATCCTCCTCCCTTACCCAACCTTGTGGAAGATTAGTCTCCCATCACTCTTTCTTCGTGGTTGGTCTGCACGTAACGATGTTTATACTTTATTAATGATCTTCATAGTTACATATACAAAATCAGGCTCTTGACCTTTAACACTTAGGTTCTCCAGCCTAATAAACACATAATCCCACCATCTTATTAACACTCAGCTCACCATCCTACAAAACATGTTTACAATTTATAAATACAATTGGGGCTCGTTCTTGGGGATATTACAATCCCCTCCCCTTATTTTTGCACTGTCCTCAGTGCAACTTACTTGCACAACATCAACAAGATTTCCAAAATCTTCAAAACGTTGTGGGTATTCTGTCCACATAGCATCCTCATGCTCCCGTGTCACGTCCTCAGGACCGTACCAGGTCCACTGTACCTTTACAATCCCTATGGCTCGATTCCAGAGCTGCTTTCTTTTTCGGTCCAATATGCGCATCAGATGCACTTACAAGATGCCTTCTTGCTCCACCTGAATCACATTCCAATCGATTACATGATTAACATCAAATATATATTTCTTAAGCAATTAAACATGAAACACATTATGTACAGTCATGGATGCAGGTAATGCAAGCATATATGCAATGTATATATATGTATATATAGGAAATTCTATTATCATTATAACCTGTATACTAGATACACAACATACAATAAATAAAGAATTGTACTTATCTTTTGATTGAGAAGACTTCCATATCAACATGGTCTAAACCAAGGTACCAAACCTCAACAACACTGCAACCAATGGTCTCTCTTTCCCCACATGCCTGTCCCACCCTAGGAGTGTACACCTTCACTGTCACACAGTCCATCGTTTTCTACACCTCCCTTTCCTTGGACTTCAACAACATCCTGGCTCAGGAAGTCTTAGAGCACCATGGCTCTCAAAGTTCCAACTTCCCTCAAAGGTCTCCAGGTACCCTCCAGGTCTCATACCGAGGAACCTTTCCCCACACTTCTCCCTCTAGGGCTCCAACCTTCTCTAAGGTAACCCAAGGAGAAGTGTACACACACTCAGATCCACCGGGGATCCACAGGGTAAGATCCGTTGTCTCCAATCAACATCTTCCCCGAGCTACTCTTTGTAGTCAACATTCCAACTTTAATCAACATCATCTCATCTGCATCACCCACATGCATTTATCATGAGAAAAGAAAAAATAATTCAGTTTAGGAACTCCAACTAGTTCAGAAGGGAATTCAACTTTTTCCCCAAAAGATGAAATTCTATTTCATAATTCATTTTGGTTGTTGCCATATTATGAATGCAACCATCCTTGTGGTTTTCCACAGGAACCAAACTACATACCATTTTTCCTGTAATGCTTCATATTGCATACAACCAACAAATTGTCAGTATTTGTTGTACACCATATTCAATTGGAATATGTACAAAATCTTATGCAGTGATCTTAGAATTTTCTGCACCTAGAAATTTAGTCACAACTACCCAACAATTTAATAAACTAGAACGACTCATCATTCTATGCATATGCATGTTCACAGTAATATCTGTAAGTTCATTACTTCTTTTTCTGAACAAGAAAATTTCCTGTAGTCAATGATCATGCGACTACTTGACTTGCAACTTTTCTGTTGCAATGTCTAGCAACTCTTGAAATGTCCCCAGCTTCATGAGTTCACAACATTTCCGTTGTTAGTAACAATTATTTCCATGCAATAATATATATGCATGTATTTATAAAACTCATTCAAATATTGCTTTTAATATACAATTCTATCACTTACCATGCACGAGTGCAATTCTCAATGCATACTTATTCAATGCACCTTGCATTTAATTACATAATGCTCTTCATCTCAGTCATGTATCTCACCATCCATAAGTTGGAATTCTGGCCAATGTGTTGACACATTCTCCACACACTTCCTATTGTCTTCCCAATTAATTGGATGCCTTCCTTTTCGACCCGAACACTACACCAAGAATATAATTATGTGGTGTTCATTAGTGTTATAAAAAAGGTTGCAGTCCAAGTTTTATTTAAAGGTAGGAATATTTTAGTACCTGTGTGCCTCATAACCTTTCCATATCCATACCTTGCCATATCCAACCATGTCCTAGTCTCATACATGACTAGCTTACTGGCATTCATTTCTATAACAAGTTCTTATCTTTTAGTTCTTTGGTTATTACCCCATAACCAAATTAACATGACATTCTACTATGCCAGTGTGTGCATTTAGAAGCTAAAAATATTTGAATTAATACAGGCCTCCAGCCTTTACCACATCTAGCAGTATGCATTCAATAATATAATCACGTGATTTTATATAATAAATCTGGCTGAAGAAATTCTTACCTAAATTTCCTTTCAAGAATTATGCAAAAAGAGTAATAAAAACTCATACCTGCATGACTACCATTAATAAATTTTATACTACCTAAAAGTTTGATGGTAGTAGAAGCTTTCATGCTTCTTTTATCAAAATTATAACCAACACTTCAGCTCTTTGTTGCTTCCCTCCTTGTGAAACAACATCACCAACAACACTTGCAAACATACAAGCATTCTTTCCTATGGTTGACCCAACAAGCCATAACATACTTGCATCAAATTCTTTCTCCCTATAAATTTTTTTCTTGCTGATCCCAGAAGTATTCAATTCTTCCCGGATTCTTGAATCTTTTTGTGCTCTCATTGTAGTCACTGTACATGACTATTTTTTCCCTGATCACTTTTGATGTAGTGCCCCTACCACATCGAGGTCTTATGACCTCCAAGTCAAAGGATATTTCAATATTCTAAGTCAAATTGACTCTTCGGGCCTTTGTGAGACCCCTATTAATATTACACAGGTCCCCTTTCCTTCTATTTGCAGGTCCTGACAGACCCACGGGATATTTCTGCATGCTTCCAAAACTCCAAGTTTCAGGTGCTAGCCCCTTTTTCATTATCCATTTCCTTCATAAGACTCTGGGCTATGACCTCATGGAATACTGTGATTGCGGGTGTGGGAAAGAGTGGTTTTAGGCCAACCCTCTTTTCGCCCCACAATTCACCTCCAGTTGCCACATATCACTTTGTTAAAACCGTGGTATAAATTGCGGCCCGCTCTCATATTTTTAACATTAGAGTAAGTTTTGGCCCCACAATCCATCTCGTTCATCGATCTCCAATCCCTTGGCGATGATCCGCGATCAATGACTGCTATCTATCTCCCCTTTTCTACCTTCCTTCCTCCTTCCACACATGATCCAATATCTACATGATATGTCAACATGTAGCTCCCTTCCAAATCGACGGCTATGGTTGATTCCATCTCTCCGACCATCGAGAGTTCCAACTCTCAACTATATTATTTTCCCCGTATGACAATATTCTGGAGTGGAAGATCTATTGACACCTATCCTCAAAATTCAGATGGTTCTGATGAACTCTAGCTCTACAGCCTTCAGGAGTTCTCACGTCTCCACACAGAAAAATCTCTGCAGTGAATTTCCTCAGAGTGACAGATATTCTGCCACGCGTCCTCTCCAAATCAACGACCTTCGGGACTTCATCTCTTTTTCCAAGACTAGATCAATGGTATTTTGACCTCCTCCTCAATCAACGATCGATATATCCTTCAGGACTTCGACGCTTTCATCCTCTGCTTTCCTCCAGAATGCTACGTACCTGGAGTTCCAGATCTGGTGCCATGCGTCCACTTTCATATCAACGACCGATATTTACTTTGGTTGTTTATCCTCCCCCTTGTCCACAAACTTTTGAAGTTGTGTATCTTATGCCACCTATCCTCCTTGACGATGGACGGTCCCAAATCACTTCGGGACTTGGGACTTTGGGACTTTGACAAGTCCATTTCTCCTGCACACACAAGGGTTAAGTCTCGTGCTCTTACCTTTGGATCCAATGGTTGTCGGTCCTTCGTGCTCAGACCTAATGGATGGGATCCATTCCTCTCCTCTGCACTTACTTTGTTATTCTAGACGCTGATCTAACAGTTTAGGCTCCTCCCCACCACTGATTTGATGGTTGTTGTCGCTCCTCCTCCTAAGATTTTGACTTCTTCCACCTTGGAATATTTTGTCAGTGTTCAAAGTCTTTGGCCTTTGACCTTTCTCCTGCAAGTCTACCTCTTGGATCTAATCTTCGCTCTCATAAGTGTTATCTCTTCTGATCTTTAGGACTTAGAATGAGTTTGTCTCCCATGCACTCCTTGCATTATCTCTTCTGATATTTTCAATTTAATTAGTCTCCTAAGGGTCTCGACCCTTCTGTTTCCCTTCAAAGGAAACTTCGTGCCCTCCTGGCAACCTTCTGTTCAAATCACACCTTGTTGAGTATTTTCTACAAAGTGTTCTATAGATTTGTGAGTATCTTCCTCTAATACTCTTCTCCATGAACTCGACAAAGAGTTCTCTCTGTGCACACTTTCACTTGATCGATGCCTGCCTGGAAGATCCCTACAAAGTTCTCAGTGACTTTATCTCTCTCTGAGCTCAATACAGAGTTCTTCCTGTGCATTCCTTGCACTTCCGCTGATGAAGGTTTAATGATATCTCTCCTAATATTCTCTGAGGTTAACTTACCTCTATCAACACACTCCTTGTGGACAATGTGCACTGCTTGCACTCGAAAACTCAAAGAAGAGAAATAATTGAAACTTATTCAATAATTCACTAGTTTATGCATTCAAACCAATCTGATTTAAGAAAACATTCAGATTTCATTTTCTTTCCGAGATATTCTCTTCTCTGTAATAATTTTTAGGCACTAGCCCCTTTCTCTCATTCCCCAATCCACATGACCATGGGTCGTGACCAAGCACTAGATCAATAATTGCTTACTCGGGCCTTCGGGCCTTCATCTTCAGAAGATTTCAAAGCACCACACAACAATATCTTAGAGTTCAGATTACCGAACTTGCGAAGTAGGGAGGATAAACCATCCATGTATACTCAGCATCCGATGCCTAACACTTACTATGGAACCTCAGGTGTCTGACTTCTAGGTCTTCAGGTCTTCGTGACTTCGAAGCTTCGGAGGATCTCGCATCCACACATCCAAACTGTTAATCTCCGAACATTCCCAATCACCTTTGCTGACATCATTATGTCACATCACTAAACATTTTCCAATTGTGGGGGCATGCAACGGTGGTTTGGAGTAACCTGCCTTTCATCCCACAATTATTCTGACATTGACATGTAACCCCTTGGTGAAACCGGGGTTTGGATTGCGAGACCGCCTTGGATAATTAACTTCCGTGCAAATTGGGTCCCCGCAATTCCTCCTGGACGTCGATTTGGATGTATCGTGATCAACGCCAGTGTGGGTCCTCTGACCTTTAACTACGTTATGTAACCTCGAGGTCCCACTAACCATGCTCATACAGAATGCCACATGGCAGAATACTAGCGATTGACTCGTGGTCCAATCAGATGGGTGTCACACGCCACGTTCCATATATCATTTCAACCTTCCATGGGTTTGGAACCCACTTATACATGGAACACAACCCATGTGTCCATGTCAATCCAAGTGATGTCATCATGACTCACTACTTCGACTCTTAGGGAGCTTTCTCCCTTCACTACTACATTTGACCTTTTAACATTGGCTTGATCCAACAGTCGATCTCTCCTCTCTAGATATACGGTGTAGATCCACTTCGGAGCTTTGGAATTTATCCCTTCTCTTGTTTATGGAATTAGACTTCACTCATGTCGGGAAGTATGAAGTGCTTCCAGGTTAATCCTTCTACACCTTCTCTAGATCTGACGGTCGTAAAGGATTACCCTTCCTTCTAAACAGATCCTATGGCGCAGAACATACTATTTTACTTTGTAGATTGCCAAAGGAATTCACGGTTAACTACCTCGCAACATTACCAGATCTGAGGGTCATGAAGGATTTTCCTTCTCCCGAACAGATCCTAAGGTCCACATTACTCTACGGCCCAATACCACTTATGTCGTGGTTTTACGACATCGCTAATCCTCCCGAGCTTTGTAACATGACTAAGGTAACTTCTTGGCACACAGGAAGGTTCTGAGGTTTGAAATTGGTACTCCAGACACAATTTCCTCTTGAAACCTTGGGTCCAATGACCACTTATCCCACCCATCTAGGCTCAGCGTTGAAACCATGGGTCAAAACTTGATTTTTGTCCATTTCGACAACAACTCCTTCCGAAACTCTTGCTTCAATTTCCACTAACATGGCCCATCTAGGCTCAATGTTTTAACCATGGCTCGGATACCAATTTGTAACATCCCCAACCATCAACCGTCCTGGACAATGCCACTACTCAGCTATGACTTCACTGCATTACCAAACTGTAGCATCCCCGACCCTCCACAGAGATCGAGTAATGCTACCACTGTGGAACATTCACATATAAATATATAACATGCATTTTTAATCGAAATAAAACACTTAATCACAATAATACTTCTACCATACAGATTCAAATGTAATAGACAGTAATTCATATATGCACAGAATACATGATAACATTTCAGCATCACAAGCATGCATAACATAAAATTAAGCACGTAAATTATACTTATCTTTCAACTGAAATAACACCACCAACTGCATGCAGACCTTCCATGAACCTCCCAGCCATAGACCACATTGCTCATCACACTCAACAGTGGGTCACCCTCGAGCTGGGACTAAGCTCCACCCAGGGCAAGGGAATCCTAGACTAGGCTCAGGTTACAGGAAACTGCACAGTGCAACCGGAAGGATTCTCTCCAGGATCCTTCTTACGCCCACTACTCACAGACTCTCATTCCCCACATGCCTATTCCACCTAGGAGTATACACCTTTAATGTCACACAGTCCATCGACTGCTTCACCTCCCTCTCAGGGTCTCGGCAACAGGCGATCAGGAATTCTCAAAGCTCCGTAGCTGGTGCTGGACTCTCTCTAGGAGAAAACCACTTCCCAACAAACTCTCTCACCTGGAGAGAGCTACTCACAGGCTTGAAAACCTGCCTCTTCAACCACAACCACCTCCTTCAACTAGAGAGAGTGTTGCACACACGCTTGAAAACCTTCTTCTTCAACTCTATTCCTGCACAAGGAGGACAACAACAAGGCTCAGCAAGGAACAGACGACGACGACAAGCCACACTTAGTCCAGGAACTGCATGGCCACAACAACCCACAGTCATAACAAAGATGAAATAGATAATACACAAAATACTCAAGCTTCACAGAAGACATGGATCAGTCCACAGGTTCTCACTAGGTTCACAAGACACACAGGTTGATTTTTTCCCCTTCCCGTGCATGGTTTCTTGGGTGATCGTGGATGTATAGAGGTCGGTGATAGAGACCAATGAGTTCAAACGGAGAATGGGAAAATGGAAACACAAACAACCTTCACTGCACATGGTTCAGATGGGTTCAGACCGACATCCCCACAAACTCAGGCAGCAGATGACAAAATGACAGAACCACCCCCAACACGACTGACTCATCCATTTTCACTACATGTGCCCAGGTCGACACTTGTCTTCCTGGAGCTGCATGAGTTCCACTTAGCACACGTTCCCTTTACAGGAACTTAGGACAATACTCAACATGTCCACCTTAGCCTTGAGGAAATACTAATAAATTATTATCCCCTTTAGAGGTAAGTCCCCTATCTTAGCCCCTAGGTCCACACACTTAGCCTCCTCCCTTACCCAACCTTGTGGAAGCTTAGCCCCCCATCACTCTTTCTTCGTGATCAGTCTGCACGCAACGATGCTTATATTGTATTAATGATCTGCATAATTACATATACAAAATCATCCTCTTGGCCTTTAACACTTAGGCTCTCTAGCCTAATAAACACATAATCCCACTAGCTTATCAACACTTGGCTCACCATCCTACAAAACATGTTTACAGTTTATAAATACAACTGGGGATCGTCCTTGGGGATATTACATATGCATATTGTACAATTATAATTTTGATACAGTGACAAGTTGTAGGTTGATGTGACAGAGGCAAAAAAGGGTCAGAGTTTTTGAGGAAAGAAAAAACCCTAGTTTTCAGAAGATGTACGCAAGATTCAATATAGATGGGTTGTGTACATACGCATGCTACACTATAGATAGATCATGTACATATGCTAGTTGTAGTGTTTAAAAGGAAGAATATATTAAAGGAAGAATAAAAGGAGTCAGTGGAACATTTTTACGAAGAAGAAGTAAAGGATGAATAAGAAACAGAAGGGGAGGATGAAGAAGGTCAGATAAAAGTAGAAGAACAAGTACAACAAGAAAATATAAAGACACCTAACAAACGAATATAGAAGAATCATCCTTCAAATCATATTATTGGGAAAAAATATGCAGGAATTGAGACTAGAATAAGAATTCGTTCACTAGAACAATTGCACCTAACACTCTTATCTTTGATTGAACTAAATAGTTGTGAGGAAGCCAACAAGGATGAATTTTGGAAAAAGGCCATGAATGAAGAGTTGGATCAAATAGAGAAGAATGATAATTGGGAATTGGTTCCAAGACCAAGGTACAAGAATGTGATCGACACAAAGTGGGTCTTCATAAATAAATTGAATGAATATGGATAGGTTACCAGGAACAAAGATATATTGGTATGTAAATGATACACACAGGTTTAAAGTATCGACTTTGAAGGGACGCTTCCCCCATTTTCTAGAATGGAAGCAATTTGATTGATCCTAGCTTATGCATGCTCCAAGAATATTAAAGTGTATCAGATGGACATGAAATCAACCTTTCTGAATGGGGAACTACAAGAAGAAGTCTACATTGAGAAACCAAAAATATTCCAGTTGTTAAAGAATGAAGATTATGTTTGTAGGTTCAAGAAGGCCTTGTATGGTATAAAACAGGGTCCTAGAACATGGTATTATAGACTAGAAAAATATCTACAACAAATAGGGTTCAGAAAATGAAATGCAGAAAACAACCTCTACATCAAGGTAACTCAAGATAGTATTTTATTAATTGAAGTTTAAGTTGATGATATTATTTTTGGAAGGGATGATGACAGGTTAAGACAGAAATTTGCAAAGGATATACATAATGAATTTGAAATGTCATTACTTGGAGAACTATCTTTCTTTATGGGTCTTCATATATGTCAAAGAAACCAAGGCATTTTTATTTCTCAAACTAAGTATATCAGATAAATGCTAAAGAGGTTTGGAATGGAAGATTGAAAACTGATTAATACTCCTATGCAAATCAGTTGCAATTTGAGTAAAGACGATGATTCAAATTCTACAGATCAAAGGCAGTACATGTCAATGATTGGAAACTTACTTTATGTGACAACATCCAAACTAGATGTAATGAAAGTAGTTAGATAGGTGGCATGATTTCAAGCAACACCAAAAGAATCACATGATCTAGTAGTGAAGAGGATTTTCAGATATCTCAAGGGTACAAAAGAGTTTGGATTATGGTATCCAAAAGGAAATGATATATCACTTATTTCCTACACAAATGTAGATTGGGAAGGTTGCATTGATGACTGATGAAGTACCAATGAAGCACCAATGAAGAAACATTCTACTTGGGTGAGTGTTTGGTATCTTGGATAAGCAAGAAACAATCATCGGTATCATTGTCTATAGCCAAAGATGAGTATATTGCAACAGCAACATGTTGTACACAGGTTCTATGGATGAAACAAACTATGACTGATATACAGGTTGAGTATGATGAGCCCATTCTAATATATTGTGATAATACAAACACCATCAATATCTCAAAGAATCCAGTGATGCACTCCAAGATGAAGCACATTCCAATAAAGTATCACTTTCTAGGGGAACATGTTGCAAAGAAGAACATCATAGTTGAATATGTGGTAATAAAAGAGCAGGTTGTAGATATCTTTACAAAACTACTTCCAAGGTAATCCTTTGAGTATCTTCACCAGAGACTCAGAGTAATTTCTACTCCAAACTAAATTCTTTTGAATGTTATCTTATATGTCTTATATTTACATCAGGAAGCACCAGAAAGAGAACAATTCAGGTTGGGGGAGCAGTTTCAGGAAGAGTTCATCCAGGAGGAGCAACTCCAATGACATTTCAGTTAGGGGAGCATCCTCATATGGGAAATTACCTTTTCCATTGATGTCAAAGGGGGAGATATTCATCAGATGCAGGATCGAGAGTTAGATGCTTGGACAGAGAGGACATAGGAATGATTCCAAGGGGAGTGATGGTCATAGGGGGATCTTGAGAAACATGAATTAAATGTTTCATCATAATGTTTCCATCAATGCCAAAGGGGGATATTGTTGATTAATTGGGTTTGTTGTCATTAATGTCAACCCTTGAAGCAAGTTCGGTAGAAAATTTTGGTAGCCCCAACAATATGGTTAAGGGACTTCATTTTGATTGATGTATAATGGTATGAAGATTAATATTTTTGTAGGTAAGACTATTCTAGATGGATATTACATCTCATGCCATTTTCGGTGATATGTGGAATGTCACATAACTCCTCACAGTTAGAGAGTTATGGCATTGTGATGTTGGAGAACCCCCATGAGTTATCTAGAAGTTGAAAGAAGTCAAATTATTCTAGAATCTCCTAGAAAAAGTTGACTAGTCAAGTGGGTGAAACTAGGAGTTAATCATGGGTTAAGTTGTTCCAATAAGAAAATAATTAAAAATAATTTAGTTGCAACTAGAAGTGAATAATTTACTATTTATAGCAAAGTGGGTTATCCCTAAAAGAAGGAAATTGGGTTAAGTTTGTTAGAAAGTAACCCCTTGAGGAAGCTAAATGGAAGTATAAATAAGAGAGAAAGGATGTCCTATTAGCACCTACTGAGCACATTGAATATCTATTATTGTGTAGGGTTTATTTCAGGTACTCATTGACACGTATGGAGTTGCGCAAGTCTAAGGTAGCACAAAGTGTTGACGAAGAAAGTTTCAGAATTGCAAAAAATACTAAAAAAATGATAGTTTTTGAGATGTACGCAAGACATAGTGGAATAGAGCGCGTGCATACACAGGATGACGAAGAACATAGCACGTACATATGTAGACTGAAGGGGAACAAAGCACATACATACTCATGATGAAGAAGGAACAATCGTGTACAGTTGGGAAAAGTCATGAAAATTTGAGAAGATGAAGATGCTAGGTCTCTAGAGTCTAAAAGTAAGATGCCAGGAAGGTCCATAATGATTAGTTACAATAGATCTATCTACATGCTCAAAATGTATGTATTATTTCTATGTGTAGTTGGATATTGTTGTCTACATGAGATATAATCATGGGGGTTTGAATATTTTCCATAGAGAGATTATTGGCTGCATGACACTTACTATATAAGTCATATATATAGAAATACACAGCTTGTATAATTAATATCTTTTCATTGGTACATCTTGTTGGTGTTGAGACATATCTTGTATTTCTTGGCATATGGTTAAGGGTTTTTGTGGTACATGGTTGAGAGCTTGTATTTGTGAATTGGTTGATGTATTGAGAGATTGTGTATCAATAAGGGTTTGATGTCTAGTTCATGTGAGGGTTACTATACTTCTTCATGATTATACATTCTTGTATGGCACATGACTAGTGTTATCACATATTCTTGTAGGGGGGTGTTGTCCCTTACACAGGTTCAGTGTGGTGCTACCTCTAAACACAATCAGAAGGACTCCAAAGTTGGTGGATGTATAGAAGTTTGGAAAAGGCACCAAAAGTAGTCGGCACACCCAGATCTCACCTCCCCTCTAGTTCGACGGTCGTCGATCATATCGAGGATGCAACATGCTTGGACATTAATATACGAAGGGTTGGCTGGGTTCGAAACCATGGTTTCACGGAGAAGTGACGTGTCGGTTGGAGACACATATCAAGCCCAAAAGAGGTGAAGAGTCAAACCACTTTTCATAGCCCCAATATGCGCATGTGTGTATAACTCCCTACCTCGGGTCGACAAGTGGTCGCCCAACAACTGTATTGCCTTTGTACCTCACCCTCTTACCTCCTTCCATGTGTCTTCCACTCACGATCCATGTCATATCTCCTTTCCATCCTCGCCTCCCACCAGCTATCTCCCATGTCACCTTCTCATGCCACATTGCCCCTGCATTGTTACACCTCATCTCTATGACGACATTTTCATGCTTTCCAGTCACCGCCTCGCTGATTGCATCTTTCCACCTGGCTGTCAAGCATATGCCATAGCCTGCTAAAATTTCTCCAATCAATTCATCAGCATCCACGTCCGTTGTCAGGCCTCCACGCAAGCATCTGACTTACATCCAGATGGCAAAATGCAGAGGCTGCCAAGTTCCACAAGTGCAGTGTTGACTCAAGCCTTCTTAATCTCAATGAAGCAATTATTGAGGTTGGTTGGTGGTGGTTGAAAATCGTTTCCACCATAAATGGAAATCCCGAGAAAGGACTGTCAGCAAGTCGACTCAGCTGCAGAACCTTCCTAAAACACGATTGCATCTGACATATCTCACTTCCGACAGGAGACTGCATGCACAGTCTGACAGGAAGCATGCAGATGTAATGCCTTCAATACAGAGACTCGAGCACGCTTCTGTGGTTTTTCTCTGAGTATATAGGAGTATTCCTCATATTTTGTTAGGGGATGGTTGAGCTAAGCTCCCGCATTGTAAGTTTTCATGAATCCTCTGGTTCTCTGGTTATGTATATGTATCTGAGACTTCTTGTTTAATGTAAGTCAGTTTCCTTTCATCTCTTTGTAAGAACTGTGTTAGAACACTCAGGAATGGATGACCCAGTCGAGGGTAGTTATGTTTTTGTGATGTATGTTTGATCACAGTGACATCACAACCAATTTTAATCAGTTTCTTGTGTTGTCTTTTCCCTCTTACACTAAAGAGCTCGGGCATGGATGATCTAGTTGAATTGTTGTAGCTAAATTGTGATGTATGTTTGATCATTGTGCTGTTATGACTGTGTTGCTTAAATATACTTCAGTGTCTGAAACTTAGAATCCAAGAGGATCTTGTTTTCTAATTTTTTCCCCTATAGGTTGCTGGAAGAACAGATGTCCATAGTAGACCTCTTCATTTTCCTCAATTTCTTCCCCCTACTCACCCTTACTACAACTTACTAACTGAAGTTAGATTGAGACTTCACTTACCTATGCATTCCAGCTCAGTTTTTTGAGTTAAAGAGATATAATCTTGAGTCTGTGTCCATTGGAGCCCTCTTAAAATTTATTCATTGTGAAATACAAACTGATGGGTACTAGGCTTACCTCTGCCGCAATCCAAAGGTGACTTCTAGTGCTAACATATCTAGTGTCATTGTCGGGGATGAAAGTGAAGATATCTTCCCTGGGAGAATGACAACGAGGTTTTGATTCTGAAGGTGCATCAAGTATTGGAACCATTTAAGATTTCCCTTGCACTTAGCGACTCCACTATCTCGGCTCCGTTGTTTCAGTGTGACCGCTTTTGGATACACTTGGTAGCCCCCTGGGAGAACAAAATGATCAGGTTTGGTCTTTGATGGTGAACAAAGACCATGCACACTCATTCTTCATATCATTCACCTGGTGACTCCATGGTTGAAGGATCGATTGGGAACTCCACTGATTCGAAATGAACAAAATCATGGCTCAGAGGTTTGCTCCTTTTAATTTTTCTGATGTTTCTGGTTTTCCTAAAGAGGACAACCTTGCTCAGAATCTCCATGAGTTTCATGAACTCATACATCAGTGGTAGATACATCATGAGGATGTTTTAATGAATATGTTCATGTTCTCATTGGACGGGGATGCCCATGAGTGGTATCAATCTTTGCCCCCTGCTAGCATCTCCTCCTTGGAACAGTTTCATGCAGCCTTTAATAAGCATTGTCAAAGGTATTATTCCTCTGAGTTAATTTGTCATAATTGTTGTGAGGAATGTGAAGGCCATGATCAAGATATGGTTGTGACTAGTGGAGGTTGTGAGGATGAGGGCCATGAGGAAGATGAATATTCTTTGGGCGAAGTGATGAAACTGATAAAATCTCTCTCTGCCAAACTAGAAAGGTTGGAATTTGAAGAAATCACAGAGGATTTTCCACACCTTGAGGTGGATGTTCTTGGTAGATCTACTTAGGATGATAATGAAGATTTCATAGATGTAAAGGCCTTACATTCTGCTCCTGAGGTTCCTGCTATCCCTAGCTTCGATGATTATTCAGACGAAGAGTAGTAGGACCCCACATCGCAATTTGCTGACCTGGGGAGAAGCCAGCCTGTATATGACAACTACGAATTAGATTATGAGTTGGATATGCCATATTTCCAATAGCATACAATAGAGCCCTATCCTCTATTCATTAACGAAAATCATCATGAGAAAATCATCCATCATGAGAAGAAGATTGAAGAGCAGATCTTTCCCATGGGTCGTGTTTATGATGATTATGACTCTGACCCTTGGGAAAGCCATAAAGAAGAAAAGGAGAAATAGAAGGGGTAGTTCATAGCCTGCCCAGAGCCTGTAGGTGATTAGCCACCACCTAAGACCAGTCAGCTTGCATCAGCTTCTCATGCACCTGTTCTTATCAAAGATATTTATCCATATGTGATCATATTTGGAGAAGATCGGGATGTATGTTACAAATTTTCCAGAGTTTTCCACTCATTCTATGAGCTTGTCAGCGATTACATGGAGCTACAATTACTTCATGCCTTGGAGCCACCTAGATTTTTCTCAACTTTAGCCTTTGGAGGAAAGCTGAAGGATGTAACTATTCTGCTGTCACGATTGCATCATCTATTATCAATCCTTGACAAAGTAAAGGAGCTTCCAGTCAGGAAGTTACTTGAATGGCTATGGTGGAAATTTTCTTTTACATAGCACTGTGTAAAAATAAATTAGTTTAGGACTGTACATAAATAAGCTCCCTGGAGAATGTGTGTTTATTTTCGTTTTTTACTTATCATCCTAAATTCCTCAGCAGGGTGTTTTGAGATTGACTCCGTAGCCCAACAGAAGGCAACTGGAACTGCAAAATAGATCTTAGAGTTTCACAAGGAGGACTCTATCCCCCATGGATCCTAATGTTATCACATATTCTTGTAGGGGGGTATTTTTCCTTACACAGGTTCAGTGTGGCACTACCTCTAAACACAATCAGAAGGAATCCAAAGTTGGAGGATGGATAGAAGTTTGGAAAAGGCACCAAAAGTAGTCGACGTGCCCAGATCTCACCTCCCCTCTACATCGACGATCATTGATCATATCGGGGCCGCAACATGCACGAACGTTAAAATCCGAAGGGCGGGCTAGGTTCAAAACCATGGTTCTGCAGAGAAGCAACGTGTCGGTCGGAGATGCATATCATGCCCAAAAGCAGTGAAGATTCAAACCACTTTTCGTAGCCCTGATATGCACATGTGAGTATAATGACCAACCCCGGGTTGACAAGTGGCCGCCCAACAACTGTCTTGCCTTTGTACCTCACCCTCTTACCTCCTGCCATGTGTCTTCCACTCATGCTCCATGTCATATCTCCTTTCCGTCCTTGCCTCTCACCATATGTCTCCCATTTCACCTTCCCATGCCACATCGCCCCTACGTAGTAACACCTTATCTCTTGTGTGACGACATTTCCATGCTTTCCAATCACCGCCTCATCGATTGCATCTTTCCACCTGGCCATCAAGCATATGACATAACCTATTGATCTTTCGCCAATCAATTCATCAGCGTCCACATCCACTATTAGGCATCCCCGCAAGCATCTGACTTAGATCCAAATGGAGGAATGTAGAGGCTGCCAAGTTTCACAGGTGCAGTGATGACTCGGGCCTTCTTGATCCCGATGAATCATTTATCGAGGTTGGTTGGTGGTGGTTGAACATCATTTCCACCATAAATGGAAATCCCTAGAAAGGACTGTCAGCAAGTTGGCTCAGCTACAGAACCTTCCTAAAACACGATTGTGTCTGACAGAGCTCGCTTCCGACAAGAGACTACTTGCACAGTTTGTCATGAAGCATGTAGACATAATGCCTTTAATAGAGAGACTCAAGCATGCTTCTGTGTTTTTTCTCTGAGTATATAGGAGTCTTCCTCATATTTTTTTAGGGGGATGGTTGAGCTAAGCTCCCGCATTGTAAGTTTTAATGAAGCCTCTGGTTCTCTGGTTATGTATATGTATCTGAGACTTCTTGTTTAATGTAAGTCAGTTTCCTTTCATCTCTCTATAATAGTTGTGTTAGAACACTTGGGAATGGATGATCCAGTCGAGGGTAGTTATGTTTTTTTGATGTAGGTTTGATCACAATGACATCACAACCAATTTTAATCAGTTTCCTGTGTTGAATTTTCCCTATTACACTGAAGATCTTGGGCATGGACGATCCAGTCGAGTTGTTGTAGCTTCAATGTGATGTATGTTTGATCATTGTGTTGTTATGACTATGTTTCTTAAATATACTTCAGTGTCTGAAACTTCGAATCCAAGAGGATCTTGTTTTATGAGTTTTTCCCCTATAGGCTGCTCGAAGACCGGATATCCATAGTAGATCTCTTCATTTTCCTCAAGTTCTTCCCCCTACTCACCCTTACTACAACTTAATGACTGAAGTTATATTGAGACCTCACTTTCCTGTGAATTCCAACCTAGTTTTCTGAGTTAAAGCGATATAATCCTGAGTCTGCGTCCATTAAACCCCTCTTAAAATTTATTCATTGTGACATACAAAGTGATGGGTACTGGGCTTACCTCTGTCACAATCCAGAGGTGACTTCTAGTGCTAACAACTAGAGAGACATAGATGCACTTGGTTAAGGGATATGTATGAGGATGTATGCATAGTGAAAAGTTACAGTATGGACACAATGACATGTTGTTGGTTGATGAGATAGAGGCAACAAAGGGTCAGAGTTTTTCAGGAAAGAGAAAACCCTAGTTTTCAAAAGACGTATGCAGGATGTATTATAGACAGGCTGCGTACATACCTAGGATGCACTACAAACATGTCACATACATATGCTAGCTGCAACACAGACAAGTCACATACCTGCTGGGTTTTTGTTGGTACAAGAAGGCTACAGGTACATGTTGATCATAGGTATTTGGTACAGGTTGGTTACATATTGTTGGCATAGATTGGTACAGGTTTACAGTGATATATCTCATAGTGACAGTGTGGCAATTGTCTCATCATTTCATTTATATTTCAGGGCGGTAGGATGGGGCAAGGATAGGTGGTTGTAGCCACCTTTCGGTTGTATCCAGAGAACATAGGAGGTTGTACCCAGAGAATTGGGGAGTTAGATCTTCCCTCAAGTTGTAGCCTGGAAATATAGGGGGTTAGAGTCTCTGTCCAGTTGCAACTGGAGAACAAAGGAAGTTGGTGCTTACAATGAATGTAATTCTTAAATACATAAGAAAAATCATTCCGTGGTTTTCTCCCACATTGGGTTTCCACGTAAAAATACTGGTGTATTGTGCATGTGTGTGATTGTTCATTGTTCATGGATTATTTACTCTACACTTATTGGATGATAATGTTATATTGATCATAAATATAAATAACACTTACATACTGTGGTTAAAAGAATAAAAAAAAATCTCTATTACTGATTCACCCCCTCTCAATGTTCCAACAAATCTTGGAAATTGATTATTCATTTGATAGATGTATTTTTATGAGATTAGTGAATTTTCATAACCACTTTAGAATCTTTGATTCTCAAGATGGTTGGTATTTGTAATTTTTTTATATTTATTGCAAACAATTATTATGTATAAAATGAGGTTAGCACCTTTAAAAATGAGTAGTATGCATCTTGATGAAGTTCAACCTATGAATAGCTGGATCTATTTTAATAATATAAGATTTTTTAGTTCGAATTATTTGCATATGTTGTTGTAAATGTATTGACTTGTTGATTTAATTCTACTAAAGATTAATATTAGCACTCTATTCTAAGGAGTCAACTATTGTACATTATTTTCTATTGCTCATTATTTGTTTTCTTACATTATTTTAGTTATTTATTTATGTTGTGTGTTTGTTTTAGTTTTTTATGTCCTTACTCCAACTTCTTTAGAATTGTAATAGTTTAGATATTTGGTATAAGTATCCCATGTTTATGTTATTGTGGATTGTCATTTAATTTATGAAACTGTGTTTTTCTTATGAAGTCCAGTGAGTTTGCAATTCAAGTTCAAGAACATAAATACATTTTATTTTTTTATTAATAATGTAATTTATTTGCTCTAAAAGAAATATAAAAACCAATAATAAGGAGACTTTGAGGTTTTGATCTAAATTGGTTTATTATTCAAAATATTTTTTAAAATTGTACTAAACTATTAATTGTTTATTTATTTTTTATTTTTGAAAAATTGAAAGTGGAAATGAACAAAGTGATAGTTGACCTTCCAAAAAAAAAGGCACTTTAAAATAATGAAGGTTGTAAATAAGAGAGAAACGAAGAGAGATACAAAGAACTTGGGAAGTTTGAAGAGATTAAATCTTCCCAAATTTATAGAGATTAAAGCTCGAAGTGTATAGCCTGCTTGAACATCGGTGGATGAAGTCAAGGAGCCCACTATGAGCGAAGCCATTTCTGATATTAAATTTTTTCAAAAAGCTATGAAAAACACAATAATGGACTTAGATATGAATATGATTACATAATAAAGGTAAATAAAATGTTTAAAAAACTATTAAATTTTTTATGTAATAAAACAAAAATACCAATTAATTAAATTAATTAACATAAAATGCACATATTTATAATCAAACAATATACAAAAATATGTTTCAATAAAACTAATTTTTTATCATCTATTTACAAAATATCTTGTATTATTCAATATAATGTATTTACTTTTTTTTTTCTATATTCTTATTAAATTATCATTTTTTTAAAATAATATTTATTAAATTATTTTTGTACTTTCAATTTTTTTTGTAAGTAAGATTTTATAAAAATCCTTCCAAGAGAAAAAATTATAGCATCAACAATTTAACCCAGACTGTGTTAATTGAATTGCCCTGAGGGGAAACCAATTCATTCATCCTATTAGGTCGAAAATCAAAGTCTTAAGAAAACAGTCATAGCGCAGTGTCTAACGACAAAAAATACATCGCCCCTAGGGGGAAACCCAATTGTTCTTTCGACTAGTACTGACATAAGATAAAATAGACATAGTATAACTGTAGGCTACATGTTGAAAAATAAAATCTAAACACCCAGCTGACCATGCAGAGAGACACCTGTGCAGATTAGGTTGTAGGATTGTACTGTGGCCACACGTCCAGAAAGGTGGCGTTGAGTGGTGGAGCCACCGTCGGTGCTACTTCCTCCTCCGGAGTCCCATGCGCAACTGGTGCCAGAATCAATTGTTCATTCTTCGTTGCAAATGTTTATCCATCTGTGGGGTGGAAAACTCCATGTAATGCTGAGAGAATATGCAGTAATTGTGTTCCCTTCCCATCCAAGATCTCTAACCGGAAGCACAGGTCATCCAATCCCTGGCGTAAATCAAAGACCAGGCCTTGCAAAATTGAAAGGACTTCTTGTAATTTCAAGCAGGATGCATACTCGGCATAGGAGTGGTGCGGCTCTTGTTGCTATCCATGGTCAATGCCAAAGCCTTCACTCTGAGTTTGAGCGCAGTGAGGTTGGACTGGGGGCAACTGGACTGGCAAAGACACAAGTGAATTGGGAGGAACGATGAGATATGGCTAGGAGGTGGAGTCTAGGTCTGAGATTGGCTCTGGGTTGAAGCCCAGAGAGTTTCCCAAGATATCAAACCATTCAATCCTGCATGCAAAAGGCAAGGAGAGGGGAGAAATACTGTTGAGGCTATGACTAGACTGCGTCAAAGAGGAAGGCGAGGAGGGTGATGAGGGTGATGAACTGTGTGAAGGTGCGGGTGAGGGACGAAGTGCCAAACACATTCGACTGGGTTTCCAAGATGAGCCATGTTTGGATTTCCCCCTCTGTCTCGACATGTATGAGGTGAGGTGAAGGCTATAAAACACAAGAAGAAAGCTAAGGTAGCCAAGGAGCAATAGGGGGGAGCACAGTCCAATGGAAGACTTGGATGAGAATGAATGAAGTTGCAGGCATTCCTGGTGATGTTCATGGTGCAGATAACATTTGTGGAGGAAGACACACACGATAAGAATAAATCCATGTCCATCAAACTCATCCATCGAGGGGACGGACAGCCAGAGAAAGGCGCAATAGGAGTAATGGCGCCCTGGTTAAAAAGAATCTGAATCAAATGCATGGTAGTGGAGGGATGGGATGACACGTGCCTTGCGCCAAGGTGGCCTTCACCTATCCATTCCGTTTGACACCTGGGATGGAATAACACCCCATCCCGGGAGCTGTCAATGGAAAGAGATTTTTCCTTGGATCTCTGGAGGATGGGATGCTTCTGGTGGATGGAGGCTTGGAAATGAAGGTTTGGTCCCTCCACCTATGCTCCAATATTGCAAATATCGTCAGTAATTTGATTCACCTTTCATATCACATGTGAGGGGATGAAGGATTGATTAGGTCAGATAAGCGTTGCAATTGTCCTCAGTCCATGAGATAGTCTCCAATAGGGTGAGATTTGCTCTGGATCAACCCCATTCAAAATTTTCTAGAGGAGATTGAGTATTACTTGGGAATCTCCCTCCACTATTAGTTTATAGAAGTTATGTTCTATAACCAATTGCAAACCTCTTGTGAGCCCCCACAGTTTTGCAACATTGTTTGTGGTATGTCCTAGGATTCCCGCAGTGATGAGTAGAATATTCCCCTGGTGGTTTCGAAAGACCACTCCAAATCCCACTGCACCTGGATTCCCCTTGGAGGCTCCATCAAAATTCAATTTGATAAAACCATCCGGAGGAGAGGACCAATGAGAGGGGCTATCCCTGAAGGAGTGATTTCGAGGAGTAGAGGGAAAAATCTGTTGGGTGGTAAGTTTCCAGTTTTTCAAGATGCTTTGTTCGTGGATTGGACAAGTTAGGTCCATTTTAATCCAGTGCTTCAAGCTGATTGTTTCCATTAAGTTTGTGCAGCTTTGGTTCCAACAGTGTTTCCAGTTGTGTTGAGTGTTCCTAAAGATCCTACGATTTCTTTCCTTCCATATTTTCCAGAGGATAAAGTCGGGGAGTAATTGCCATATGTGGTTTAAAATGGGTGAATGGAAAGACACATCTCTCCATTCTTCAATGGTTGTGCCTATGTTGTCCTTCTTACAATCTGAAGTGCACATGATAATCGCGCATTTGTCCCAGAATTAGGTGTTGAAGGGGAAAATGTTTAGGAGATGATTTATTATTTCCACATCTTCCATGCACAGTGGGCATATGGAAGGCCTTGTAAAACCCCTTTTGGTGAGATTGTCCCAAGTGAGAATGCTTCCATGCGCCACCAACCAAAGGAAGATATTGATTTTTGGTCAGTGCTTTAGTGACCATATTTTGTTCCAAATTTTCCTGGGGGGGAAGAGATTGAAATTGGCCTTGAATACATAGTCTTCTTGGATGTTGAAAGTGCCCCATTGAGGAGTGTCACCAACGTAGGATTTCCTCTCCTGGAAGGATGGGAATTTTCCTTGCATTAGTCAGGTTGTACCAGGGTTGTAAGTCCATGTGTGCTTTGATGTGAAGGTCCTTTCCTGTGAATTTCCAACATCTCCAAGTGGCATCCTCGGGGTTCTCCTTCCAGTAATCTGCCACCTTTTTCAGTCCCGCTTGGGTAGTCGGTGTGCATAAGGTGTCATCCGAGGCCTCTTGCGTTATAATAGGTAATTGCTTCCATGAGTCATTCTAGAAGAAGGTTGTTTGCCCATTCTGGATTTCCCAAAAGGCGTGATTGACCACTAAGTTTCGATTCTTCTTGGCAGTCATCCAAATCAGGGAGCCTAAGGTGTCTTCATTCCATCTAATGAGGTTTCTTTCTGCTGTTTTTGGAGTGTACTTTCTTCTCCAAATATTGGCCCATAGATCTTGAGTTCTTTTTAGCCACCTCCAACATATCTTAGTGCTCAGGACTTTGTTCATGGTTGATGGGTCTTTTAATCCTAGACCCCCTTGAGCCTTAGGTATGCAAAGATTTTCCTAGATGATTAGCACTAATTTTTTCCCTGTTTTGAGCCCTTGCCAAAGAAAGTTCCCTTGCAAGGTTCTGATAGCTCTTAGGATGAAGTTAGGGGCAACGAGGGTTGAGAATGTGTAGATTGGAAAGGATTGCAGCAAAGACTTGAGAAGGATGAGGCGGTTGGGAATATTGAGAGCACAGTAGGTCCAAGAGGAGAGTCTTTTCGAAAAGGAGGTGAGGAGGATTTTCCAGGAGCTATTTCTGAGGGATTTTTCAAGGAGGGGGATGCCTAGGTATTTGGATAGAAGGGAGCTTCAAGTGAAACCCAAGATTTTTGTGAAGTGTAGTTGGATCAACACCAAGGTGTTGAAGAAGAATATCTAGGACTTGTCCTTATTAATTTCCATTCCATAGGCCTCGCAAAAGGTTTGAATGATGGAGAGGATCGTATTGGACTCATGGATTGTAGGGGAGACCATCATCCGAGTATCATAGACAAATTGGTTGTGAGATATTGGAGGATTGATGTCGTGCAAGGGTAGTCCTGTCGAAGTCTTGGTTTCTATGGCCGCCTAGATTGAGTGGCTAATACCTTCTGCCATGATAATGAAGATGAATGGGGACAAAGGATCTCCTTGTTTTATTCCTTTGGTGGGTGAGAAAGGGCGAGAAGGGACTCTGTTGATTAGGATTGACAAGAAAGTCGAGGAGGTGAGATTCAAGATCCAATCTACCCAAGATGAGTCAAAACCAAAGGCTAGGATCATTGAGTGCATATAGCCCCAACTTAACTTGTCAAAAGCTTTAGAAAGGTCCAATTTTAAGAGCATACCTGGTGTGCGGGTCTTCTGTAAGGAGTGGATCACTTCATGCGCTAAGATGACACTATCCAAAATTTGTCTTCCTTCCACGTACCTTGATTTTTCTAGTGATATGATAAAGGGGAGGATAGGCTTGAGTCTCCTTGTGATCACCTTAGTTAAGAGCTTGTAGATGGCATTGCAGAGAGCGATTGGTCAGAACTGTTTGAGGTGATTTACTAGCTCTTCTTTATGAATCTGGGTGAGGAAAGTAGCGTTAAGGGCTGGAAGGAATTAAAATGAGACTCTGGAATCTTTGATGATTTCCCAAACCTCCTCTCTAATCATTTTCCAATGATGATGAAAAAATTCTGAAGTGAAACCATCCGGTCCCAGAGCTTTTCCCTTGGGGGTATCCTGGAGTGCCTGATCTACCTCCTCAAGCATGATGGGTCGTAGCAAAGTTGCATTCTATTCCTCCATGATTATATAGGGTGTGCGATATGTAGCCTGGGCTATGGCTCATGATTTGTCCCCCTGGGGTTCCATAAATATATTTTGATAATAGGTGACCAACTCCACTTCCAGATCCTCGTGGGAGTGGAGGGTTTGCCTATTTTCTATAAGCAACTGAGTAATGCGATTAGCATGTCTTCTTTGAATGGTAGATCTATGGAAGAACTTGGTGTTTTTGTCGGCATCCTTTATCCATTGGATGTGATCCTTTTGTTTCCACAAGATCTCTTCTTGGAATTTTATTTCCTCTAGCTTTTGGCTTATTGTTGATTCCTATATTTTGAGATCCTCAGAGATGCCCTGATCGCGGATTTGTCTTTGTATGATGCCCATTTGGTCTACAAGTTGCTTTTGGGCCTCAAAGATATTGTTGAAGGTGTTTTTTTTCCAAGTCTTGAGCTTCTGCTTGAATTTTTTGAGTTTCTGTTGGAATTTGTACATCTTGGATCCATGTGGAACATACGCCTCCCTCCACCAAGTATGGGAGTTTTGTTGAAAGTACGAGTGATTGAGCCAAAATCATTCCAGCCTAAAGGATTTTCGTCCTGGAGTGGCAGGAATGTCCATCCAAAGTTGGATGGGCCAGTGGTCCGACCCATGGACATCGAGGATGCATGCCTCTAGGGCTATGCCTTCCATCATGAGAGAATCAGAGAGAAGGAAGCGGTCCAGCCTGCAAGCTATCTTATGAGAGCAAGTTCTTCAATTCATCCAGGTGAAGATGCCATTTGGGGTGTCTGTGTCAATGAGGCCTAAATTGTCGATTAGTCTCAGAAATCCCCCGGACTCTGCATCGAGGTGACGGGTTCCTCCTCTCTTCTAATCTAGATTGCGGATCATGTTGAAATGTCCTCCTAGAATCCATCTGTTCCCCTCCGTTATGATGGCCAGGCTCTCCAGACTCCTTAAGAAGGCATGTTTGTCCCTTGATGTAGCAGGTCCGTAGATGTTTGTTAGGTAGCCAGGTTTGTTGGAGTCGATAAGTCAGTAAGTGATGGAGATGGACCATTTGGTTGTGAATAAATTGTCGAGGGTGACTGAGCTTGGGTTCCAAAGAAGTGACAGTCCCCCTGCTGCACCCATGGCATCTGTGTAGATAAATTTCCCTTTCTTCTAGCAGTAAAGGAGAAGCTTGTCCATTTCTTCAGTGGGACATTTTGTTTCTTGGAGCATTATTATGTATGGTTTTTTTGCTATGATAATATCCCATAGCAACTTCTGCTTACTATGACCGTTGAGTCCCCTTATATTCCAAGAGATGATATTCATGATGAGGATGGGGAGGGGAGAGGGGGAAAGCTTTCAGATATGAGATGGATCTGACCTGAGTTAACCATAAAGTTCCCTATCTCTTGGATGAGCTTGCTGGTTGATTTTCTTCCTCTTGTCTTTTCATATTTCTGATATTTTCTTTGTTCTTTCTGCATGTTTCTTTGTATTCCCAGACCAGTGTTGGATTTGGCGGTGGAGCCTACTGTGGAGTTGAGGAAGATCTTGTGGACTTTTCTCAACTAGTCTGGAGGAATGGTATAGAGTTTCTGGTGCCTATAAGCTTGTTCCATATGCTTTAGGTCAACTCCCGCCAGATCTTTCTCATCTAGTTCCATTTTTGCGCCAACATCTTCTATCTCTAAGGGTTTTATGGCTGTGGTGTTGGAGCTGGGTGGAGGAGTGGTTTCGGGAAGACCTTGGGTGCACACTGCTTTACCTTTCTCTGGATTCTGATGTGATTTCTCTGTAAGAGGGACATGTGAGGCATCCATGTTCTCTGGAAGTTGTTGCAAAATCTCAAATTGGTTGCTGGAGGTCGATTCCTTGTTGGTCGAGGCTGCTGGTCTTCTTCCTCCTTGTCTGTGCCTACCTAGTATCTGGATGAAGCCATCTTTGTTTTTTCTTGCTTTTGGGTTTCCATATTTGCTTGTTGTATTGAGGGGGCAGTCTCTGAAGAGATGTCTATGCTCATGACATTTTCTGCATCTAAACGGGACGTGCTCATAGTCAATGGTTTACAGCCAATCCTCATCATGATATTCCAAAGCTATGGATCCTGGTAGCTGCTTTGAGATATTCAAGTAAAAACAAATGCGAGTGTAGGAGGTGTATCTTCGTTGCTTCGTGGCCTCTGAGGATTTAACATATACTCCAATGGTGTTGCCAATGTCAGCTAACACTTCTTCTAGCCAAAACTCTTACGGCAAGGAATAGAGCCTTATCCACACTAGGGCATGCACGAAGTCCTCTGTTTCAGGGATGAATTTCTTTGTCCAAAATCTCAAGAAGAGACCCGCCGAGTTGAAAAAATAAGGCCCTCCATCAAAAATGTGATTTCTGTCCTCTAGGTTATGCAAGAGTATGGTGAAGAATCCTTTGGAACCCAGTTGGAGATCATAGTGGCCTTTTGGCTTCCACCATTGGTGTATCCATTTAACCAGTTAGCGTTTAGAGGGCCAGAGCCCTAGAAATTTCCCTACCAGTGCATAGTCTCTCATGTATTGCTTCTGTTCCTCGATACTGGGTGTGCTTATGATGTACTTCTGGGATTGCGACACTTGGGGTATACATTTCCCAAGACGGGCCACACTTGTAGGTGTTGGTGTTTTCCCTAAATCAATGTCCATTTCTTTGTCCTTGAATGTTCCCTCAAAGAGGAGTTGCGAGCAAAGATCAGATAGAGGCTCAAATGTTGGGCACATGGAACCTCCTCCATTCTTTCTATGCGTCATCGCTTCACTGTAGGAGGAGCCTCACATCCCTCCTTCGCTGGGAATCATTGATCCCTGTGGGGGCGGCCAAGTGTACTAGAGCGAAAGCAACCCTAACCCTAGCACCCAGAGTGACTATCTCTCGATATATACTTTCAAATAATTTTAAAATACACAATAATAGTGTATTTATAATGTATTTACTTTTCTTTTCTATATTCTTATTAAATTAAAACAAATTTTTAAATAATATTTATTACATTATTTTTATACTTTCAAATAATTTTAAAATACATAATAATATTGTATTTATAAATACATATATAGTTATTTTCATCTTTTTCCTTTAAATATATTAATTCTACACTTTTGATTTTTGTTTTGAATATGAATATCAACTTTCTTTTCTTTTTGAAAGATATATTTTACATTGCACTTATAACTATGCAAATAAACAATATATAAATAAAGAATATCCTTTTTTATATGGGCAAAATGAAATTAACTTTTATAACTATGCAAATAAACAATATATAAACAAGGAATATCCTTTTTTATTTATTTTATTTTAAGTATTGTCAAAATGAAATTTACTTGATGAATCTGCTGCCTTTTAATAACTATGCAAATAAACAATATATAAACAATGAATATCCTTAATATTGTCAAAATGAAATTTACTTAATGGAGTGAGGCTACCCTTTAAGATGAGTTACATATTTTTCTATTTTTACCATTACTATAAACAAATTCAATTCTAATATTAAATAAATAACTACCACATAAACATAAAAATAAACACATTAAAATAATAACTTACTCAATAAAAATAGCTTAATGGTTTTAAAGTTCAATTAAAAACAAACATACATACCACAATAATAAATCTGCATTATTTATTGATTTGGCCAAAGCTTATGCATAGATCTCTAAAATCCCTAATAATCCAATGAAAAGTCAAAAACCTTTTTCATTCAAAAAATTTCATATTTATACTCCCACTTCTTGGCTTTTACAAAAGCTTATGCATAGATCTCTAAAATCCCTAATAATCCAATGAAAAGTCAAAAACCTTTTTCATTCAAAAAATTTCATATTTATACTCCCACTTCTTGGCTTTTGAATTTACAAATACCGCAATTCCAAATCCAATGCGTTATATTTCAATGATCAAAACCAAAAAAACTTACATCAAATAGTTAATTACAATTCAAGGATACTCTTATATCAAATAGTTAGTTACAATGCAAAAAATACTTCTACATTGCAAATTCACAGTACATATTATCAACAACATAAATAATTCTCCCTTCATAAACAACTTATTAAACAATTCACATATTATCAACAACATAAATAACTCTTCCTTCATAAACAACTTATTAAACTACTCAGATATTATCAACAACATAAATAACTCTCGCTTCATAGACAACTTATTAAACTACCCACATATTTTCAACACAACACATTAACAATTAACACAACACATTAACAAATTAACATAGGTCTAACAAATCAATTTGATTAAATAAATTTTAATAAAATATTTTATAATTTATTTACAAATTCTCTTATCATTTACGAAAATTATATTTTTTTTATATAATTATAAACATTCTGAAAATAAATACTATAATATTATTAAATTACAAATTTAATAATATCAAATTCTAAGAACAATGCAACCGCCAAAAAAAAAAAGAAAGTTTATAGCTCAAATTCATGCAACCACCTAAAAAAAAAAGTCTAGAACTCAAATTCATGCAACCACCTTAAAAAAAAAATTGGTTTAGAACTCAAATTCATAGATCCACCCATAAAGATATCTAAAAAGCCAAGATCACTGCTTATTTCAAATACCATGACAGTGCCTATTATTTCAATGGTGCATATACAAAAAAAACAGCATCAAAATCCCCTCACAGCCTCCATACAAATTGCTTAAAATTACTGAAGACCTTAACCAATTTCAATCTTTTATATCTCATGTTTCAGGTTGTTCATTCCAAATAGATCTTTGGAAGAAAGTATTACTAGTTGGAAGAGCATATCCAATTGCCAGAGGCGTCTCTATCTCTGCTGACTATTAAATTCAGAAAAGGATGGCACATTGCTCTCTTTGCCGATATTCTGTTGTCAGGATTATATTGCAACATTTGATGCATGAATATACTTATAGAATTCAGAAAAGTAAGGATGGCACATTGCTCTCTTTGCCGATATTCTGTTGTCAGGATTATATTGTAACATTTGCTGCATGAATATACGATCAGAATCTTGTTAATTACATTAAAAGAAAAAACTTTAGTTCAACTAATGTGACTTAAAAAACACTTACAGACAACAAATTTAGAGCCTGTGGATCCATAGTTGGCAGTTGCTCAGCCAAACTGGCAGGTTTCCATTGAGGAAATTCATACCAATTCTCTAATCGCGTGACCCCTGGCCATATATTTTCATTGGGAGTTCCAAAGAGTCTGAAACAAGCAAGAATGACATAACATGAAATGCTAGTTTTTACATAAAAAAGGTTAAAAGGGGAAAAACTATATGCTGATTTATGAGCTCGCAGAAGCTAAGTTCTTTACAACATATCATGATTCAACTCATGATTTCATCTTACTCATGGTTCCACCATGCCCAAAAAGGGTTTTTAATGGACTTCAAACCCTAAAACTGAAAAAGAGGGTGTTTTGTCAACTATTTCATTCACCTCAATACTATACTTTGTGTGTGTCATGAAAAAGAACTGCAATTTAATTTGGTTTCAAAAACATCAAAGTTTTTACACCCCTTTACTAAATTGAATCTTAAAGATGAAATTGCAAAAAACTGAGAAACCCTAATTTGGTTTCAAAAACATCAAATTTTT
>ML785332.1:583646-645447 GCA_009831015.1 Picea engelmannii
ACCTTTTAAAATCTCTTAAACCACTTTGACTACTTTGACCTTTTGGGGCTTCTAGATGACATATGAGGGTCCTCCAACTTCGTAAGGCCATAACTCTCAAACCGTGAGGAATTATGTGACGTTCTACATACCACCAGAAATGTCATGACATGCAATATCCATATAGAATAGTATTATCTGAAAATATATCATAACTCATACCATTACCCATCAAACAAACTTGGGTCCATTACCCAAACCTGGGGTCTCCAACTTCTCATGGCCATAACTCTCTAACCGAGGAATTATGTGACGTTCCACATACCACAAGAAATGACATGAAAAGAACTATCCATCTAGGATATTTTCACTGACAAATTCACTTTCCTTCATCTCATTATTCCACAATTAAGCATGTGTTCTCTTACTCCACAAAGCATCTTCCTGTGAGGGATTTCACCATAAGGGGACCACTTTGGAGTTCATCCATATTTAATTCTTATCAACCATGAAAAAACAATAATGAGTCATATTTACATTAAACAATATTGGGTCCATTACCCAAACCTTTATGCTACGGGGCTTTCTTCAAGGGTTGACATCAATGACAACCAACCTTAATCAACAAACATGATATCTAAATTGGAGGACCAAATTAATGAATCGAGTTCTAGGTCAATAACAAGTAATGAGATGCTAAAAACACAGTAAAATAAAATATATGGAAAATAAGACGGGACATATGGAAAAGACTATGGATGGAAATAGGGATTAGATGGAAATGAAGATGGATGAAAATATGGATGAAATGGAAAATAAGGTGAATGATAATAGGGATCAAATGGAAAAAAATATGGATCAAATGGAAAATAAGATGGATTAAAAGAGGGATAAAATGGAAAACAATATGGATAAAAATATGGAAGAATGCAAAATTCCATGTCAACTATCATACAAACTCTAGATGAGAGGATTTCTAAAAGTGCCCCTGTAATCAAAGACACTCATGAAAATAAAGGTAGTATTCATACTGAACAACCTTCTATTAATAACATTTTTTCAGGTGGATTTAAATGTCATAGTGGATTTCATCATGGATAGGTTCCTAAGGGTGTAAAAGTTCCCAAGGTTGAATTAAATAAGTTTGATGAAACACAAGCATTTACATGGGTGAACCAAATATAACATTTGTTTGAATTACATAATATTATGGATGATAAGGAAATGATTTACTTGACAAACTTGTACTTTGAGATAAAACCCTATCAATGGTATCAATGGGTACTCAAAATAAAGCCCCATTCTTATCATTATACTTGGAGTTTATTTACAAGAGACTCATAAGCACGATATGAAAAAGTTTGGCAAGAATACTACTTTAGTAAATTGAAAAGAATCAAACACTTAGGTGATATTGAAGATTATAATTCAAAATTTCAGGTGTTATTGACAAGGGTGAATAACATAACTGATGAAAATCTCTTGGAATCTTACATGGGTGGATTAATGAAAGACATTAAACATGAGTTTTTCTTTAAACATCCTGGAAAAGATTATGGAGGCTATTGCAATTTCCTCATCATATTAAATCCAAGAATAGAGATCACAAAAATATACCATGAAAACATATAAAGGAATAAGAGATATATTTGAGGCTCATAGGGAAACCCTACCTCAACCTACTTGAATATCACTGAAAGAAACAAAAGAAAGAAGAGAAAAAAGACTATGCTTTGGTTGTAATAAAAAAAGCTGAAAATGGCATAAATTTCAAGAATTTTTTTTGTTCACATAAGAGAATAATAATGAAGAGGAAATAGATTCATCTATATAGAGGGATGAATAATAAATTGTGAACTTAAAAGATAAGAAAAAAATGTAGAAATTCCAAACAACGGTGAGAGGTGTAAAATATTTTCTCATGCATTGACAAGTTTTCCATCACCTCAAACCCTTAAGATTGTAGGATACATTAAGAGGCAAAGGATCATAATTATTATTGACTCATGGAGTACCCATAACTTCATTGATAAAATATTAGTAGGGAGCCTCAATTTTTTTGTGTATCTAGGGATAAATTTACAAGTTTTGGTTGCTAATGGATGTAGTATTATTGCGGAGGAAAATTCCACAACATTAAAATTAGTAAGGGAGAATATAAATTAGAAAGATCGATGCATACTATTACTATTGGAGGTGTAGATGTTGTTCTAGAGATTCAATGATTGAGAACATTATATACAATTTATACAAATTATAAGGAATTATTCATGAGATTTGCATTGGAAGGAAATCAATATGAACTCAAAGGGTTAAAATATGCACCTTCTCAAATAATCAACTCTCATAGAATGGAAAAGCTCCCTAAAAATGGTAGTAGGGGATTTGTGGTTAGAATTTATTCTATGTAAGTAAAGCATGAATATGAAAGTATTCTAGAGGAATTAAAATGCACATTGGAAAAGAACCATAGGGTCTTCCAAGAAATTCCTAAAGGAATAACTCCATCTAAGGATCATGAACATCAAATTGAACTAATACCTAGAATTACTCTTCCTAATAAAATGAATTATAGATATCCTAATCAGTAAAGGGGGGGATTGAGAAAATGGTACAAAACATGCTTGATTCAGGTATTATTCAACCAAGTAGGAGTTTATTTTCATCTCTAGTAGTGACGATGAGAAAAAATGGTAATTATTAGAGGATGTATTCTGATTATAGATATTTAAACAAAATCACCATAAAGGTTAAATTACCTATTCAAAATATTGATGAGATGTTAGATGAGATTCATGGAGTGGCTTATTTTACAAATTTAGATCTCAAATTAGGATACCACTAGGTCAGATTAATAAAATAAGACATTATCAGAACAATTTTTAGAACTCATGATGGGTAGTATGAGTTCTTGCTCACGCCTTTTGGGTTGACTCATGATCCTTTTACTTTTCAAAGCCTTATGATTTTTTTTTCAACCAAAACTTAGAAAGTTTGTGTTGGTTTTATTTGATGATATACTTATCTATATCAAATCATGGGAAGAACACATTAAACATGTGGATAAAGTCCTACAAATTATTGAGAACTATAAATTGTATGTAAAAATATCCAAACTTTCTTTTGGGAAGCAACAAGTAGAGTATTTGGGTTATATTGTTTCAATGGAAGGGGTTAAAGCGGACCCTCAAAAGATCCAAGCTATTACAAAATGACCTATTCCTCATAACATTAGGAGTCTTAGAGGATTTTTGGGTCTTACAAGATATTCTTGGAAATTTATTAACAATTATTCACGCATTGTAGGCCCAATCACATCTCTCTTGAAAAAAAATCATTTTTATGGAATGAAGAGGCTACCTCAACTTTCTTACTCTTAAAATATTCCATCTATTCTACACTAGTATTAACAACACATGATTTTGGTAAAATATTCATATTCGAATGTGATGCATCTGGACAAGGAATTGGAGCAATATTCACACAAGAAGGGAGGCCATTAGCTTTTGAAAGTAAACAATTAAAGCGAAAAGACTTGGTGAAATATACATATGAAAAAGAGATGGAAACAATTTTACATGTAATAAAGAAATGGTGACAATATCTCATTGGGAGGAATTTTAAAGTCAAGGTAGACCATGATATTCTAAAGTACTTTTTGGAACAAATATTTTCATTAGAAGAGCAACAAAAATGAGTATAAAAAATTCTAGGGTCTAATTTTGATATAATCTACAAAAGGGAAGGACAATATGATCACATATGCCCTTTTAAGGATAGGAGAAGACTCAAGTTTATGTTCCATTACATATTCCATTATTGTGTGGTTGGAAGAATCTCAACATGAATGGAAAAATGAAATAGTCCAAGACATAAAATATGATGTATAAAGGAAGAGACGAACTCTATGGAACATTAGGAGTGGAAGAGAGATATTCTTTGGTACATGGGTAAACTATTTTTATTCCCTCAATTGAAGTTGAAGAAAAAAATATTAATGGAGTCTCATGACTCTCTAGTGGTAGTACATTCATGCTTCCTTAAAACATATCAAGGGATCATATTTTTTAAGGGAAGGAATGAAGAAATACATTAAAAAATTTGTAAGATAATGTCAGGTAGGCCAAAGAAATAAACGAGAAATAGTAAAAACTCCAAGGTTACTTCATAAAATTTACACATACCTAATCAAATATGGGAAGAGATATCAATGGTTTAATTACAGATTTACCAAAATCATAAGGTAAGAATGTCATTTTTGTGGTCATGGATAGACTCACAAAATATGCACATTTTTGTGGTTGTGGACAGACTCACAAAATATGCACATTTTTGTGGAATTCAATGTACACATTTTGAAATTCAAGTGGTATAAGTGTTCATGAAGGAAATTAATAGGCTTCATGGATTTCCTTAAGTAACAATAATTGAAAGAGATCCAAAGTTCCTAATAAATTTTTGGAAATAATTATGGAAGATGAGTGGAACAGCACTAGCTATGAGCTCAACATATCATCAACAAACATATGGTCAAATAGAAATAGTTAAAAAATGTTTAGAGGGTTATCTACATTATTATTCTTCAGAAAATAAATATCAATGGGTGAAGTGGATTCCTCTTGTAGAATGGTGGTATAATACCACCTATCACACATCCACTAAGATGCTCCCATTTGAATCCATTCCTAGTATCTCATACGTTTTGCAAGACCAGTCCAAAGTAGAGGCAATAGAGTCACATATGGAAAATAATAAAGAAACTTGACAATTCTTAAGGGAAACCTTCAAATGACACAAAATATAATTAAGCAACAAATAGATCAACATCAAAGTGAAATACAATTTTAGGAGGATGATTAGGTATTTTTGAGACTACAACCTTATAAACAATCTAATCTCAAACAAAAGAAGAATAAAAAATTAGCTCCAAAATTTTATGGAAACTACATGATTATTCGTGTTACGATACAATTCCTTAAAATGATAAGAAGACAATGAATACAATCCACTTCGAGGGGGAAACCTCCTTTTACAATATATCCAATTCAAAATACCATATTATATGAGATAATATGATCCTAAGACTGGGCCTCCTTGACATATATATAGGAGACAAAGGGTACTGTTATCCCCTAGCCTAGGGATAACTAAGGATACCACATCTTGAGGCCCACAGGTCCTAGACATGGAGTACCGATAGCCAAACGACTTAAGCATGGCCCCAGAGGGCCCCTTGTTTCTTCAGTGCAGTCCACATATCACCAAAAACAATATCCATTACACCTACCTGGTCCTGAAGTAATAGTGAGTCTTTCTCCATGAGGAAATGAGTCCAGGAATCATGGTATGTATCACTCTGATTTTTGAAGCACTTGAACATGTTGTATTTGAATCCTTCTTCATTTCATGACGTTTGCTTGGAAATTATTCTCTTTTCCTTGTTCAAAACTGGAGGGGTGACACAGTGCCCTAGTAAGTTGATTTTCGTTTAGGATGGGTTGCTATTGGGCGTGTCTTTGAAGAGTCATCATACATTCCCTTCATACTTACCACTTTCCATGTTTATTCCTTCCATCTCACCTTTCCTTTTGGGGCATTGGGATTGGCTACACTATGAAGGGTTGTACCTTACCTCATGGGAAGAAGAGGCTAAAGGCCCAGAGAGTAAACATAGCTAGCAAGAGTTAAAATCCAATTTTGAAACCTTCGATATGCTTTGCCCAAGGATCCCTGAGAAAGCAGTGAAAATATTCTCAGTAAGAAAGGGGGACCCACAAGATAACATAAAAACTCAAGGTACTAGTTGATGGATAGGAGGTCTCATCATGAGTCGACCTATTATGACCATGAGAATGTAGTGGTATGACATTATCACCCATGTCGTCACCAAACCAGGGTAGTGGCTCTTGGTGGAATAGCCAAGAGAAAGGGAGTCTCATTACGATCCAATCTTCTCATTTCCATGAAATGTTTTTCGATAACACTGTCATCTCTGGTCATCAAGCCACAACAGTGCCCCTCAATTATTCCCTTGAGGCATAAGAGAAAAATATCAAAAGAAATAAAGCTAAGAATAAAAGGAAATGAATGGGCTAGGAAACAATTGCATCCATGACAAGGTGAAACTCACTCTCTACAAAGGAACCCACATGTAAGACTCTACATTTCCATGTTATCACATGTACCCCATGCCACCTCATACACTTATATGACTTGGACTAGATTCCACCTGGGAAACACCCAAAACTTAAAAGAGGTTAGCCCAATAGGACACCCTGAGACCCTCTCCAAAACTAACTTGTCAAATTGCATAACGTCTTTGAGCATTTGTTTGGGGTTAAGGGGGGTTTGATGCACATGTTTGGGTAATTTAATTATTGGATGTGATTTACATGCTATGATCCTTGTGACTTATTAACCCCTGGAGGGAGCACTTTTTGTTTCTAGAGGACCTTTTCCGATGGACAGGTACACATGAGGGAATGATTAACTTAGAAATTCATGGGGGCTCAAAGCCCACATATGGATGTTGAAACCCTAGCCAGGGGTAAGAAGAGATTGAAAGCTTGCACTAGATGAAGGAAGGATGTTTCCTTTGAAGGCATTGTGGAAGACCTAGACCTAAGGTATCATTCTCCTCCCACCCAAACATTGGCCTTGGGAGGCCTTGGACGTCAACTCTACATACCTAGACGTCACTTGTTATTTGGGGTTGTCACCTTGGAGGCATTCATGAGGCTATTGACACGTGTGGGAAAATTTAAGGCGTTTGGAGGCCCAACGTTTCATCTCGTTTTCCCAACATCCCACACTTGAGGCACAATGTCACCTTTGGAGGCCTGATCTATATTTTATGAGTAGAACAAAATGGCTATAGATTATTATTAAAATATGATTAACAAAGAATAACATATATACAATAAAATTGGTTTCTATTCAATAAGGAAATAAGTTGAAATTGTAAAATGCAGCGAAAAACAAGCTTGCTCGAATGGTAGTGGTTTATCTTTGAGAAGAGATGTGACGAATGTGCTCATTCACAAGAAGATGAGTACAATGAGGCTTTGAAGGAATTTTTAAAATAAACATGAATTCAAAAAACCATAAACATCCAAAAACCTAACCCTAGGAGATGAAGCGCCAAAATTCATGTGGGCCCCTTTGGGGTAAGTTAGTACATCAACTTCTCGGGGTCGTAAATTTTGCATAAGATATCCATTTTAGGTGTACAATAGCCTGTTTGAAAGGTATATATAAGGACTATCCAAGAATTTTTAGGGACCTCAAAACGACCCCAAAAGTGAGGGACCCAAAAACTAGGAAAAAACTGCCAAATTGGAAAACTACCAAAATGAGCCAGTTGGAATAGGTGGGAGGCCACCGACATCCATCTGGATAAATCCATATCCCTTACGAATAAATGGTCTCCATTGCGTTGATTTCCCCCATCAGATGAGGAAATGTTTTCTAAATTTGTCCCTGGGTGAGCCACTTTCCTTGGTGCATGAGCTTCCCTGCTTTGAGAACTCAATAAAGCTAGATCCTTTTCTGGTGAGTGCCCTTGACCTGTGTGTCCACAATCCAATCATTGGATTCCTGTTGTATGCAATTGGGGTTGATCTCTATTGGTGTCAACTATTTGGATATCTCTGAGGTGTCCAATAATAGTGGGAAATAAGGTCGAAGGAGATCCATGTTGAACACTAGGTGCATGGCAAGGAAAGGAGGAATGTTGAGCTCAAAAGCATTGTCACCCACAACCTTGGTAATGGTGTATAATCCATAATGGAGTGGGAGAAGCTTATGATGGTGCCTTGTAAGGAATTCTTTCTACAAGTGCAACAAAAATTTGTCTCCCACCTGAAACTTATGTGGCACCTGGTGTTGATCATGGTGCTGCTTGTACTTGGAATTGGACTTTTGTAAAATATCCTGAACCTTTTGGAGGATGTGCTAGATCCACTCAATGAATCAGGTGGCTTTATCAGCTTCAGTTTGGAGCAGGTGATGAGTTGGTTTGGGTGGCTGCAAGGGTTAGTGCAATATCCATGGGACGCAATGGTTGGAATCCCAAGCCCACTTGAAAGGGACTGTGGTTGGTTGAGCTATGTAGGGCTTGGTTGTAGCTATGATGAACATAGGGAAGACTCTCATCCCATGTGCGAGGGTGCTTGGAATTGTACATGCAAAAGATATGCATGATCATTCGATTTACGACCTCGTTTTGGCCATCTTTCTGGAGGTATAAGGATGTGGATTTACTGAGCTTGGTGTCCAATAGTGACTAGAGGCTCGACCAGAATGTGTTGAGAAACTGACTGTCCTGATATGAGAAAATGGTTTCTAGGATTCCAAAGTGTACCCAGACTCGTTAAAAGAAGAGATTGGCAGTGGCCTATTTTGTGATGCTCTTCTTGTAGGGAACCAAAATCACCATCTTAGAAAAGTGATCAAAAACCACAAAAACACAATCATTTCACCTCTTGGTGGATGGGAGGCCTGACATGTAGTCCATTGAGATGGATTCCCATGGCCTTTCAGGAGTAGGCAAAGGGGTATACATTCCCTATTTCTTAGTGGTCGGTTTGGAAATAGCACAGGTAGTGCAGGACCTGATATAATTTCTGACATCCTGTCAAAGTTTCGGCCAATAGAAATGTTTCTGCAACATTTCTACTGTCCTTTCGACGTCAAAGTGTCCTGCCACCCGATTGTAGTGGGATTCCCAAATAATCTTCGCTCGCTCACTTGATGGAACAAATATATGGCCTAGATGACACAACAACCCATCCTGAAGATGGAAATTGGCGACAACTAAGTTTTTGCCCAACATTTGGTAGGTGGTGGAAAAGTTCAAGTCTATCTCATAGAGTTGGGTCCATACAGAGATCTCATGGCCGCAAGAGTCTAGAACCATGGTGAGTGTCGTGATTGGTAGTCGGTTGAGGTAATCAACGACTCAGTTTGTACTTCATGTTTTATACTTGATGTTGAGGTGGAATTTCTGCAATTATGTGGACCACTTATGATGGCAGTCATTCTACAATTTTCCTTGTGTCTGCATGAATTGTACTAACATATGATTAGTGTGGATGACAGTCTCCTTCCAAAGAATGTAATGTCTCCACTGGTGGGAGGCTTGCACAATGGAGTTCATTTATTTGTCATAAGTGGGGTACTTACGGACAACATCTGATAGTATCTCAGTATGATAGGCCACGGGGTGGTCATGTTGAGTGAGAACTATGCCCACAACATATTCTGAAGCATCTTTCTTGATCTCAAAGGGATGGTGTAGGTCTGGTAATGAAAGTACTGGGGATGAGCACAAGCAACGTTTAAAATCATTGAATGCCTATTGTTGGGATGGGCCCCATACAAATTTTTCCTTACCACCACCCCTGGTTACTTGGCTGAGGGCCCATGCAATATGGGAGAATCCCAACATGAACCTGCGGTAAAAATTAGCAAGGTCCAAGAAGCTCCAAAGCTCAGTGAGTGTGGTTGGGGTTGGATAGTCACATATGACCTAGATATTTTCTGGATCCACATGTACCCCATCCTGATCAATGATGTATCCCAGGTAGTGGACCATGTCCATAATGAAGGAGCATTTTTCCAAGTTGGAATATAGTTTGTGCTACCTCAGGGTGTGCAGAACCTGCTGAATATGTTGCAAGTGTTCCTCCCAAATCTTGTTGCAGATGAGAATGTCATCTAGATACACCACTACAAAAGTATTGGTGAATGATCGCAGGATATCATCCATCATCCTCATGAAATTTGCTGGAGCATTTTTCAAACCAAAGGGCATGACCAACCATTCAAAAAGACCTTCTTTTGACTTGAAGGCAGTCTTTCATACATCTGTCTATTCTATTTGGACCTGGTGGTAGCCAGACTTAAGATCAATATTGTTGAAGTATTTGGCCCCTGTGAGCTGATCAAGGAGGTCATATATTCGGGGAATTAGGTACGGGTTCCTTACTATGATTTTATTCAGGGCCCAGTAATCAATGTAGAGTCACCAGGTTCCATTTTTCTTCTGTACCAGCACGATTGGGCTCCCACAAGGTGATGATATGGGACATATGTGCCCCTTGTGGAGTAGTTCTTGGATATTCAATTTGATCTCCTCATTCTCTAGTAAAGAAAGATGATAGAATAGACCATTGGGCAGTGGTGCACCGGGGTTCAGATCGATGGGATGCTTGACCTGACAATGCAGAGGTACCCCAACAGGTGAGGAGAAGATATATGAGTATTCTTCCATGAACTTATCCACTTTCTTCTCATGTGTGGAGAGGTTAGTCGAAAAGGCTCTGTATGTGGCTACAATCTTTCACTCATTCTGAGAGTGAATCATGAAGAAGATAAACTTACCGATTTGAGAGATGACCTTAGTGCATTGCTTGGAAGAGATCAAGGAAATAACATTAGGTGGGACTGCCTCGGGTATCCTATACAATTTCTTGTTCAAAGTAATAATAACATTGCAAGGCCTAGACTCATATACAATATGATGCTTCCATAAATATGGTTGGCCCAAAATAAAATTACAAACTTCAAGTGGAGCAACATCAAACAATACCTTGTCTTTGGAGGGCTTGATGTTGTATGACAGGCGACAGTTTTAGCTGATGCGAAGATTGCTTCCTTGGAAAATCCATCCAATGGTGTAGGGATGAGGGTGTGACATTATCTGCAGGTCTAGATGCTTGAAGACCTCTATTGAGATGAGTTTCTCCTAGCTACCACTATCAATGGTGAAGTGTAGAGGGGTACCTTTCACCCACATCTGTGAATGAAAAAGGATCTCGATTTCTTCTTGCTCGTCTAGTTCACCAGGTTGGAGCTTGGTGATAAAAACAATAGCACTAGGTTCCACGTAAATGATCTATCTCCCCCTTTCTGGTTCTGACTCAAAGTCAGAACCCACATTTGATTAAGAGGCTTTCATCTCAGCCACCAGTGACTGCTTTGATCGAAAATCAACAATGTTATGCCAAAGGCTCTTATGGAAGTTGCACCACTTCCCGATATCTTTCTATGTCTTTCTGGTGTCATTCCTTGCTTGCATATTGGATTGGTTTTCCTGAGGTTGTCCATATTTACTTTGTCATTTTTTCAGCGGGTTGGGGCTGCCCTTTCATTGCTTTTTCTATGAGGGGTTCCTAGGCCCAAATTTCCGCTTCTTTTGGTTAAGATTCTTCTCGATTTTGATGACATATTGATAGGCCACACCTAAGGATGATATGTACAAAAACTCCATTTTGGCATGAATGTATCTATGAAGACTGTCGCGATACTTGAGCACCATATGTAGCTTAGAATATTTGATACCCAACTTGATGCATAAGGTATGGAAGATATTTGTGAACTCAGGCACTGCTTGGTCTCTTTGTTGCCACAGTGTGGTCCATTTTGTATACAAGTCTTTATAAATTCCGAAAGGGTAGTATTGTTCCATAATAACATCCCTGAAGGAATCCTAGGTGACCACTACTGTAAATAATGAGGGTTCCTATATTTCATTTTTCTCACAAAAAGTTTCCCACCAATCTTTGACATGGGGAACGACTTTGAGGAGCGCAAAAGTAATATTTTCTCTATTCAAGCAGTTAAGGATAGACAAATAACATTCTAGTAGATTCAACCATTTGTCTACAACATCTTCATCTATTTGACCTTCAAAGATAGGAATATCAAATTTTATTTGTACCTTGAAAGGGGAGATGCCTCCATTTGAGGAAGATGCATCGCCTGTTAGTAGCTACCGAAGCATTTGCGTAAAACTGTCCATAATCGCGTTCCTCTATTGCATGAGGGATTCCTCGAACAACATTTTGAAAGGATCTCCTGTCCCATCATCTTTCTTTTCTTTTTCCATGAGAGGTTTCTTGGGCGTGCACGATATTTTTTCCTCAAGAGAAACAAGCTCGAGACCCAATTATTTGTACCCTGACCTCATTGGGGACATGTATTAAGAACAACAAGGAGAAGACCACTCTGATACCACTAATATGGATTTTATGAACACAAAAAAATGAATTCAAATTATTATTAAAATATGCTTAACACAAAATAACAGATATACAGTAAAATTATTTTCTATTCAATAAGGAAATAAGCTGAAACTATAAAATGCAACGAAAAACAAGCTTGCTGGAATGGTAGCGGTTTATCTCTGAGAAGAGATTTGACAAATGTGCTCATTCATAAGAAGATAAGTACAATGAGGCTCTGAAGGAATTTTTACAATAAACATGAATTCCCAAAACTCTAGACATCCAAAAACCTAACCCTAGGAGATGAAGCACCAAAAGTCATGTGGGCCCCGTTGGGGTAAGTGAGTACATCAACTTCCCGGGGTCGTAACTTTTGAGTACGATCTCCATTTTATACGCACGATATCCTGTTGGAAAGGTATATTCGAGGACTATCCGATAATTTTTAGGGACCTCAAAACGACCCCATAAGTCATGGACCCGAAAACTAGGAAAACATTGCCAAACTAGAAAATTGCCAAAATGAGCCAGTTTGAATAGGTGGGAGGCCACCGAAATCCATATGGATTAATCCTCCCCCCTTAGGAAGAAATGGTCTCCATTGTGTTGATTTCCCCCATAATATGAGGAAATTTCTACTGAATTTGGCCCCAGGTAAGCCACTTGCCTTGGTGTAGGAGTTGCCTTGCTTTGACAACTTGATAAAGCTAGATCCTTTTCTGGCGAGTACCCTTGATCTATTTGTCCACAATATGATCATTGGATTCCTATTGTATGAATTCTGGGTTGATTTCTATTGGTTTCAACTGTTTGACTATATCTGAGGTGTCCAATAATGGTGGGAAATAAGGCCGAAGGAAATCAATGTTGAACACTGGGTGCAGGCCAAGGAAAGGAGGAATGTTGAGCTCAAAAACGTTGTCAACCACAAACTTGGTGATGGTGTACAGTCCATAATGGAGTGGGCGAAGCTTCCGATGGGGACCTGTAAGACGTTCTTTCTACAAGTGCAACCAATATTTGTCTCCCACCTGAAACTTATTGTTGTTGGGAAAAACACCCTACGGACTAGCAAATAGAGTTCAGACTTTGCATCCAGATTTGACTGAATAGAAATTACTTTCTACCTGCATCCCTAGATTTAAATCCCCTTTTCTCAATAAATGCATGGAAAGATCCACCTACCTTACTATCGACGTTCGATGTCGATCCTCTGTTGTGCTTGATTACTTGTTCGCAATGCTCCTTCCAAAGATGACCTGCACTCAAGACAAACAACAACTATGCATGCATGCTACTTCTATACTCATGGGTTAGAAATCAAACATAAACTAATAAGACCATAGAAAGTTCATGAATTGGGATGAGAAAATCATTCTCTTTATTATTTAAAGTGAGTCAACTTACATAAGTTGAGACCGGCCACTGCTCCTAGAACCTGATCCTGGGCTCCTCTTCTTATGTCCTTCAACTACTTTGCTTTAAATCTCCTTTGGCATGAGGAAAGGCTAAAGGGTTGGGACAATAGAATATGTAAATGGGTGGAGTTTCTTTGCTATATTTTTTCCTCCTCTAAATGGTACCCCTACCCCTTCTTTTATAGGCTTAAAAGGAGCTAGGTTTTTGGACGAACCCTCGACCATGCATGGCCGGGAGTTTCAGTTAACTCACCCATAGCTTTTTGTTCTGTCGACAGCTTTCCTTTTTTTCATGCTTTTGTAGGTACACGTGGGCTGTTGTGAGTTATCCAGCATGTAAACGTGTGTAGTAATTGGTTAGGGCACGTGGGGCAAAGAAGGGATATGAGTTGGCTTGATGCTAGGTAAGCATGTGTGGTGGAATTTAGGGTTATAATAGATGCCCCCTAATGTGTGAGGTCAGAAGAGCATCTGATGGCCGAAATACATTACCAACCTTTACTGATGTGCCGAACGATTGAGCCCAAGGATCAGGAACCAGGAGGTGCCATCTGCAAAATAAAAAATGTCTCACTGAGGCGGGCATACCCATGCTCGGGATAAAATAGAACCATGGATACCAATCAAATACACTGTAGATCCATATCAAATAACTATAAAGAGTAGTCAAGAACAATACACAACGGAGCTACATCTCGAAATCAGAAAGATATACATATAGAGTATCCATCTTCCAGAAGCTGATTCAGCCTAATGGCTAGAGATGAGATCTTCAGAGCTCAAGAAACAACTTCAAAATCTTCAAAACTCGGGTAGGAGTGTAATATGAGTGTATGAATACAATAACCAGAGGTCTTCGATGGCTCGTCGGTCATTGACATGATAATCTTGATGATCAAACTGAAGGCTTCAATGATTTCAAACAAGGACTTGATTGGATGTTCAGGATGGCCGAGTATGCAGACAAGAGACATTTTGCAGAGGGGCCAACTCAGGCTTAGTGAAAAACTTCCCTTGGACAATAGCACAACACGTGATGAGACTCAGGAAGCATATATGTTAATCATAAGTCTACGAAGCAGGAGGCAATGAAAACTCTCCATACGTTTGGAAGGATAACCAAATGGTGGAGGACACAAATATATATAGCGAGAAAAGCTTCCTAAGGTCGTACTACATCCCATAGTTTGATGATCAAATGGACATTTGTGCTTTATCCAAGGGCGACTCATTATGCTGCCAATAAAGAAAATACTTTTCCCATCCTCTTTTTGGGGTATATTTGATTTTTCTTTTCTTTTCGATGATTTTGGAAAAGGAATAAAGGAATATTACGTTACAATGGAGGAACGAGTATTGCAAACATACAAGCTCAAGGCACAAGGACAAGACTGATGTTCTGGTAAAATGATACTCAGGGAAAATCCTCCGGCGGCCAAAGGTGTTAAGACGTAGAAGAAAACGGTCACAAGGTTGGTGGATAAGGTATGCAAATGCGATTGATAAAACACACAATGGTGATGTCCTTCAATGTAAGTTTAATGAGCCCAAAAGAAGGTAAGCTCGATGGTTTTTCATATTTAGAGAGTCTAAAAAAACATAAAAGGAGACTCCATTGGGGTACCTTTTTTGAACATAGTCTAGTCGGTTCGAAAAAGGGATAAACTAGCACCGATTAGACATCGATTCAAAACTATTTTAATGAGTGTGACAAGGACAAGATCACTTGGCTATTTTTTCACTTTTAAGGAGTTTGAAAAAATCTTAACTATGGACTCCGTCAGGAATATTCTTCTGGACCAATTTAATGAGTGTGAAAGAATAAGGTCATTCGACGATCTTTTCAATTTTAGAAAGTCTGAAAAGACCTTAACTATGGAATCCGTGGGGGTTTCTTTTTCGTAAGTTTAGTCCCTCAGGCCCGAAAAAGGGATAAAATTATACCTGAAAGTACTCTTCTAAAGAACAAAAATTTGATAGAGTATACCTTTGTTTGTACAGTTGACCATCTAGACTGAAAAAGGGGTAAACTACCGCTGGACAGACGTGACTTCAAATTTCAGTTTAACGTGCGTGAAAGGCCACAAGATCGCTCGACAATATTTTCATTTTTAAAGGGTCTGAAAAGGGCTTAAAAGGAGACCCGCTTATTTTTGGGAGTCCTGAGGGTGAGACAAAGAGCGAAGAAGAATCATGCAAAATAAGGCTCAAACTCATATTCAGGGAAGACTATAAGGACTCCCGAGCCTACAATGTTTTAGAGACGACATGGACACCATAATGCAACCAAGACCTACCTAGGGCATCCATGTTCTGGTAAGCTCTACCGCCAAGTTGCGACACTTCTAAAGAAGATATGATGGTTCCATGTCACAACCTGATGGGATCAATCCTATAGCAGAGGAAAAAGACAACAAGATGCAAAAGTTGGGGTAATAACCTAACCTATATGCTCAAGTTGATTCTTGGAAAAAAAATTATGGACCGTCAAAATTTTCTCAAAACTCAAAAGGTGTCCTAATACCCAATCAAATCCCTCCCATATAACTCCTAAATCACTCTAAATGGTTTTTGGTATAAAGAAACTAATAAGGGAGGCCAAAAAAGTGACAAAAAGACGGTGATTCCGGGAGCTACAATGGACGAAACGAACTTCCGCTTGGACCAAGTAAGTACAAACTCCCTTATCTAGATATTCAATTCTTCAATTTTGGTTTTAAATTCATTTTTTGGGTGGGCATCGACCTTCAAAAAGTTGTCCCAAGGTACAAGTGGGCTGTCTCTGGATAGGCCGTGTGTACACTCGGGCAGAGTAAAAGTTGCCCACGTGTACATGCGACTGTCGCCTCTACAGCTCGCGTGGACCCCCCCTTTGTAGAAAAAAGAATTAAAAGGCAAGTGATGACCCTCCTGAACCTTGTTGTGTTGGCAGGATGTATGTCCAGTGGAGGGAAAGAGAGCATGAAGTAGTCAGTGAGTTGGTTGCGAGAGATCCGAATGTCATGGCCATGTTGATGCAATGCGGTTTACTGAAGTTCTTTTTGTGTTCATTTATGCGTGCACAACCAAGGCTAATGAATTCCTTGATCGAATACTGGCACCCTGATGCAGAGGCCTTTATTTTAGAGGGGCAATCACTGGTTCCCACCACCGAGGATATCTATTTTTTGACTGGCCTCTCAAGGAGAGGGGAACTAGTCAACTTCAGGACGTTTCCTGCGGGACCGAGTAAGATATCGGAACTAATAGCCGAGCACTGTGAGGCTGGGACTGATTGTGCGGTCTCCCAGGTACCTATCAATAAGATCACTAACCTATTGCTACAGGAGATATTATTACTGATTGGGCGGATTACCAGTTCTGCAGCCTTGCATCATGCTTCTAGTGCATAGAGGAATTGTGTGATCCAGTGCTTGAATGCACAGATTTTTCATTGGAGTACCACATTACTAGAGTGCATGAAGAGGCAATTGACAGATTGCCGACAGCGGACAAAAAGGAATTTCGGGTTCGGGATGATCTTGTGTTCATTTTTATTTGAGAGAGTTATGAGCTTTAGCCCTCGGGAAGTAGTACGAGGACATCAGACCTCATTTCCTGCAGTGTGTAGATGGGCAGTATTATTGCTGCGACAGGGTGGTGGAAGGACCAATGAGTCCTTCGATGATGCCTTCTTTGCATGACTATCATGACAGATCCTTGTGATCGAGGACTACCCATATGCAGGGATAGATTTTTCTAGAGATCCTGAGATACCCGTGCCTCCTAGTGAGGAGCGAGGGGAGATGGGTAAGTCTCCACCTTTGTAGTTTTTTTTGTTTGCATATGTAATTTTTTTTTCATTTTCGTGATATATATATCATTTTTTGGATGCCAGTGTATTTGACGGGTAAATGTTTTTTGTATGTAGATGTGGGACCTATGCGACCTGCCGATTATGCACAAAACAGACGTCATCCTCGGCCAGAAGCCGCAGCTATCGCTGCCGGAGGAGCAGTTGTATTAGGGAACCTCCCAGCCGGGGAGGATGAGAGAGTCCTTAGATGAGTTGAGCAGAACTTCACTGCACTCACTTGCACAGTCCCAATGGCAGAGATAGAGGACCTGCCACCATCCATGTAGCCTCATGTCATGGGGGCACCTCGGACATGGGTCCGATTGTTTAGGCGTTTAGCCCATGCTGTGGACTATTATAACAGGGCCCTTAGGCCCTGAACCTATTTATACTTTTTACGTGCCATGAGCACTTAATTGTATATATTTTTTGAGGGCATAAGCCCTGTGACTCATTTATTAGTCCCATTTTTGAGGCGCTTGTGTCCATCTATGTACTCTGGTTATTTTATGATGTTATATATGGTTTTTTTTTTTATCTTTTGTGTCTTAAGGATCGTGTGTGCAAAAATGTATTTACATGCTTATGTCAACGTTCTTTCATATGTACGGAAGATGCCAATCTAAAATTTGATTAGCTAGAGTATCTGTAATTTGGTTTAATCTCCTAGGAACATGAAAATATGTAATATAATCAAAGTTTCATTCTAAGAGACATACCCTAAGGAATCGTCGGTGTAAAGTTGGATCATGAACCCGATATACTCTGTTTAGCTGTGACACAACCAGTTGAGTGTCGAGATAGACCTGAAGATGAGAGATACCCAATGACAAGGCGTCACAAAGAAACTCAATAACTGCACTATACTTGACGACATTATTTGTGGTGTCACCTAATCATAAACCTCCAGAAGATAACAACTGGCCCTAAGGTGTAAAGATTACCCAAGATGTGGAGGCAAGCCTCCGCGTGTGCCAACTAGCACCATCTGCATAGCCAACGAACACCTCAGAATCACTTGACATCTGCCATATTGAAAAAATATAACATCAATGACACGTCCATAACACTTAAAAAAAACTTAAAAAGTAATAGTACAAAGACTATACATATGTTACAGAAAGTTACCCACAGTGACCTGTCTATGAGTAATACTTCTTGAGGTAGAGCCCATTTCTAGGCTCCACCAAATCATTCCCTTCAAAATCAACCAAACGACAAGCACCCTTTTTTAATACCTCTTTTATGATGAAGGGTCTGAACCACATGGGTTTAAACTTTCCTGCCCCCAAGGGGTCCTTATCTTGGTCATAGACCAGGACAAGGTCACCCTCAGAGAAAATCCAAGGACGAACAAACCTATCATACTGACACTTGACCTTATGTTTGTGAGCCTCGTTGGCTAGGGCCACATCATGACACTGCTCATTGAGATGCTCAAGGTGTACTAACCGTTCTTCAAGTGGAGAAGTGTCTGGAAATAATTGTACTGCCAATTTTAGAGATGGGATCTGACATTCAATGGGCAAGACTGCCTCTAGCCCGTAAACGAGTTGAAAAGGCGAGAAACCGGTTGCAGTCTCAACAGATGTTTGGTAAGCCCGTAATGCCCAGTATAACATCAAATGCCAATTTGACTTGGCTGAGTTGATAGTTCGCTGTAGAATAGTATTAAGAGTTTTGTTTATAGCTTCCACCTGCCCATTGGCTTGTGGGTAGTAAGGTCATGAATGCTCCTACCGTAACCCAAGATTTGATGTTAATTTGGTCATGATTTGGTTCTGAAAGTGACTTCCATGGTCAGTGACAATCTCTCTCGGGACGCTGAACCTTGCTATGATCTGGCTGAATAAGAAGAGAGTTGTAGTCTCTCCATCATCTTTAATCGTTGGCATAGCTTCGACCCACTTAGTGAAGTAGTCGACAACTACGATGATATAGCAGTGCCCCCTTATTGATGGGGGGTTGCATGTAGTGTAATCAATCCCCCACTTAGTGAAGGGACCAACTGTGATGAAAGGAAACATAGGAGAGGGATGTGCCCTCATCTTCCGAGAGAATATTTGGCACGGATGGCACTTCTTGACCAATTTGATACAATATTTGATAAGTGTCGGCCAGAAGTAACCTGCTCGTAGAATCTTTTGGGCTATTGCCAACCCAAATAAATGACCGCCACAAGCTCTAGTATGGCAATCATTGAGCACGATGATGGACTCCTCATGTGTGAGACATCGACATAAGATGCAGTCTACACCTCTTTGATACAACGTATCATCGAGTATGAGATAATTCTTAGCCTGATGGCATATCCACCGATGTTCGTGACGAGAAGCAGAGGTGGGGAATTTCAAAGTATGGAGATAGACAAGTATATCTCCATACCAGGGGTCTGAATATGTAATAAAAAACATATCTCCCCGGAGAGGTGATTCCTTAGGCACAACATCACCTGACTCAACCAAAAGTTACGAAATAATCTCTGCAAAGACCAATGACTTCTTGGACTTTGCTGAAATGAAGTCTAAGTCAAATTATTGGAGGATGACTATCCATCTACTGATTTTTTTGCTTATAACTCGTCGAGTCAACATGTACTAGAATGGATTCACGACAACAATGACGGTGATCTTGTGAAACAAAACATAGTGACGGAACCATTGAACATGATGAACTGTTGCCAAAGCCAGTTTTTCGATATGAGAATAATTGAGTTCCGGTCCTACGAGGCCTCGACTCAGGTAATAGATCACGTATTCTGAGAATGAATCATTTTCCTGAACTAAAACCATGCCAATGGTTGACTCTGCGGAAGCTAGATATAATAAGAAATCTTTGCTATAGTTAGGTGGCCATAGCATAGGTTCATTTGTGAGGGCGTGTTTTAATGCGTCGAAAGAGCATTCAGTGGCTTCATCCCAGAAAAAAGGAACATCTTTCTTTAGTAAATGCATAAATCCCTTGGTGATTTCGGCATAGTTGGCGATGAAGCGTCGTAAGAAGTTCACCTTGCCTTGTAGACTTTGAAGTTGTAGGATTGTGTGTGGGGGAGGGGCAACTGGATTATTGCCTCCACCTTAAGAGGATCGAACATGATCCCTGTTGTTGATACGATGAAACCTAACAAACGTCCTGACGTTACGTAGAAGTTACACTTGTTTGGATTCAAGCGAATCCTAAAGTAGTGAAAATGTTCAAAGATTAGTCTAAGGTGTATGGGATGATCCATTCACTTGCGAGAGCGTGATGATAAATCATCTAGATAGGCCTTGACTATATGCTTGAGGTCACGAAAAGCAAAAGACATGGCCCGTTGGAATGTGGCTCCAACATTTTTAAGGCCAAAAGGCATCTTACGATATGCGAATGTACCCCACAGACAAATGAATGCCGTTTTATGTTGGTCTTCAAGTTTGATTTGGATTTGATTATATCCCGAAAAACCATCCATGAAAGAAAAGGCTTCACAACCGACACATTCATCAATGATTTGGTCAATTAATGGTGTTGGAAAATTATATTTGGGACATGCCTTGTTTAAATCACGAAAATTGGTACATACACGAATTGTGCCTTGTTTTTTATTGACCGACACAGGATTTGACACCCATTGAGTCAAATGGATAGGATAAATAAAACCTGCCTTTAGCAATTTCTCAACCTCAATCTTGATGGCTGCTTCTTTCTTGGGATTGACTGGACGAAGTTTTTTTTGAACAGGATTGGCATCAGGATACGTTGTGATTTCATGTTCAACTATTTTCAGATCGATAGCTGACATTTCCTCATAAGACCAGGCAAAAACGTCACAGAATTCTTTGAAAAGATCCATGTAAATTTGAATCTCTTCGGGGGAGAAATCCGCTCTGACGAAGACATTCTCCATGACGCCAAGGTTTCGGAAGATGTTGATGGGTACAGTTTCAACGATAGTCGCCATATTTCCCTCAACATAAATTTCCTGTGTAGCTAAGAGATTAATAGGACATGGTTGATCTCCCGTTATGGTAATGGTGAATTCTCCTACTTCGATTAGGCTTAACTTTGGGAGAAAATATGATCTGTGATGAAGATATTTCCAAGGTTTATCCGGACTAGTGATTGCTTCGATTACTGCTTCATCAGAAGGCAAGACTAAGTCTAACGAATCGATGTTAGTGAGAGAACCCTGAGCCCAAATAGGCTCTAGAAGTGGATCTAACTCTTGTGTAGGAGTCAGATTAGGGTTAGCTGAAGCTTGCTGGACTAAAGATTATGCTAACTCAGCGACAGACAAGGGCATGGACGTGCCTGGCTGCCCTGTCTCATCCATCGTGGCTTATGGGGAAGGAAGAATCCAAGGATCCTCAAAGTAAGTCGTGCGGAATGACGAAACTTGAAAAATCTCAACCTTATGGTGATTAGATATAAATTTGATACCGTCGTGAGGAGGTGGGTAATCGAAGGTACCCATCAAGGATGGGCACAAACCAACTCCTACGTTAACAACACTTGGTTGAGGATTATCAATCATTGGGACCGTGGATGCCCCTAAAGCTAGGTCAGGTCTGGAGAAAGACAATTGATCGATGGTCACTATTCGACCCTCGTGTGGAAACAACAAGACTCGAAAAACTGTAGAAACCAAAGCTTGCATAGCATAAGTCCAACTCTATCCTAACAAGAGGTTATAGTCGAGGGGAGCATCGACTACCTCTACTTCGACATACACTATTTTCCCTCCTAACTGCACAGGGAAAGAAGGAATGATACCATGTGGTTGGAATGCATGACCGTCAAAAAAAGTGAGGAGAGTAGGTGATGGAGAAAAAATGGGTTGGCCAATGGCCTTCTAGCATGCTAACGACATAACACATGTCGAGGCACCCTCGTCGACCACTGTGCGGAAGATATTCTGAGTAAAATTTTTCATGGGATGAGCTACTACTATCTGAAACGTTATGTGGTAAGGCAGACTAGGTTTTAAGTCGGTTGTATCTAACATGATGGTGCCCGGATTAAAAGTCTCAATAGAGCCCAAAGTGGTTAACAAGGATTTCCTCTGAGCAGGGCAGCTTTGGAGGACCTCCAAAGCAGACATCGCACAAGGGGTTTGTGATAAATCCTCCACCACAAAGTAATTCTGGGCGGCCCTTGCATTTTGGTTGTGAGAAGATTTTTTAAATGCATCTTTTGGAATGTGTGTCATTGTTTCTCCCAACTTCTTCTCAATTTGTAGAGGAAGAGATGGGAGATCAACCTCTTTACCCTTCTCAGAAGCGCTTGGTTTACTATAGTCGTGTGCTCTAGTTGATATGAAAGCATCACCCCTAACCATATATATGTTCGTGGATGAGGGATTGTTTGGAGGCGGGCATGTTTCTTGGTTGCCCCCTTCTATGCTTGTAGAGGCTGGAGTTAGATTTTTCCCATGTTGAAAGGGATTAGTCAACACTGCTTGTTGTTGCTGTGTGACAAACTTTTGGGCCTCTGCAAGTTGAGGAAAAACATGGGTTGGGTGGTCTTCCACACAGAAGTTGCATGGATACCTTGCCTTTTGTTTTTCTGTGTTGTCCCCACCAGCATTATCAGTGGGTTTTTTATCTCCCTTACCCTTCTTTCGTTGTTTTTTCTTCCCTTCAGGCTGCTGGGTGGCCTTTGGGTTAGTCGACTGCACGATGTGTACTTCCAACTTTTGAGTAGGGGGAGCAGCCAAAGCAGTAGTTTGGCTGGCCACTGTGTGTTGTATGGATAACTATTGCAATTGTTTTGTCAATTGCTCAGTGGGCTTGGTTTGTGTTGAACCAACAATACCATCGACATGTGGTCCAACTCTCTGTCTAGTTTTATCCGCTTTCGAACATGGCACATCTAGAAAGATGTTGTATAATAAACCAGACTAAGAATAGATGTGCTCAAACTGTTGAGCCCTCATGATGGCATCTTCTTCGAAGAAAAATCTAGATGTTGTGACGTCTTTGGATAATTTTGGGACCAAAGACTTAAGGAACCACTCAAGTAGGAATGCTGGTGGGACTGGTACCTTGATTAAACTCTTCTGGCATCTCCACTCTCAGATATAATCAGAGATATGGTCCGCTGTTGTTTGTTCGAAATTGGCGAGCAACTCTGTGCCAGCGTTGTATCTCACAGGTAACTGGAAATGGTTAAGGAAGGCCATCGCCAGTTCACCAAAAGAAGAGTATCTTGAGCGATCGAGCTTGATGTACCATTTCACGGCACTCCCAATAAGAGTATGTTGAAACAATCGCAACTGTACAGAGTCATCTTTCAATGAGTTAGATGAGCACCAAAGATGAAAGGTAGTCACATGATCACCAGGATCTTCATTAGGCTTGGACTCGAACTTTGGAATGTCTGAAGGCAACTTCGTTGGCATAGGAGGCCAATGTGGATCGTGACAAATAGGTTCATTCAACAACCTTGTCAAATCTGGCAAGTGTAAAGTCGCCAGGAATGGTAGTTTGGGTTGTTGCTGATAACCTGGGGAAAATGGTCCTGGAGTTTGAATGGCACCAGGTTTCCAGGAAAAGTTTGGCTGTTGGCCCAGATTCTGGTAGAAACCATGGCATTGACTTGCGTAAGGATTTTGCATCTATGGAGACATCATCGACTGATTTCCAAAAAAGGACATAGAGTGTTGGGCATGCATTGTATTCGAAGGAATTTGGGAAGGATTACCCCATCCCGGTCCTGTGGGGAGAGACATAGTAGTCTGTCCGAGGTTCCATTGACTGTGGAAAGAATTACCCCAGAACAACATTCCAGATGAGGGAACAGATCCTTGTCTTGAATTCCAAGGTCCTGCTATGTGAGCCCCCTGTGTAGGAATAGTACCCTGTGTAGGAGTAGATTGTCCAAAAATGGGGTTGCCCCTAGTCGAGAAAGCAGTTGACAAGAAAGTGTTGTTACCAAACATTCCATTCCAATAAAACGGTGTCGAACCTACCGGCATACTGTGCAAAGGTGGTCCCTAACTCCCCGCTCCAAATAAACTATTGTGTGTAGGTTTCCCAATGGATTGCTGATGCGGACCACCAAGCGAAGGGGACAAAGGAGGGATATGACCTCGTGCATAAGGAAAAGCATTAAAAGGGGCAGGAGTGCCCCCAAGGTGACCTTGCAGAGGAGCGCTAGAGCTCCTTATCCCCAGACCCAAAGTCTGTAAAGTGGAGTACGTTAGTACATGACTTGTACCCAAACTAGGCATACCGTATGAGAATGAAGGGCCTGCCGCACTAGGTGTGAAGGGGGTTGTGGCCACCGCCATAGACAGGTTCAGTCCATTGTGTGATGTAGTTGCGGCTGAGACCATGGTGGCTCGGACCGACGATGGTAGGTTAGGAGATGACTCTCTTATGGTGACAACTGTGGTGGGAATTGAAGAATTCCCAGAAGAAGTAACAACATTTGTTTCCATTGTTGTGTGAGGCACTGCCTGGCGTTCGTGAAATTGGATTGGTACAATAAATGGTGCCAAGATATTAGTGGTTGGGGTTTCAACTGAGCCAAGAGTGGTTGCTTCAAGGTCCAAAATGGTTGATTCCTCTAGGGGTTGTTCGGGCACAATGGTTTGTAACCTGGTCGCTTCAAAAGACCCTTGTTGGTCTAGCTTCCGCCATAATGGTGGCGGGGGTGGCTCCAGTGTAACCGGCGGCAGGCCAAGAAGCCTTCGTGACCAGCGGAGCTCAGGATCCTCCATTGTGTGAGAAGATCCAAGACACGCTAAGGTAGTCTAAACGTTCAAAAGTAACACACACTAAAAATAAGCCCCTAAGAGATAAGACAAGTAATCACTAAACTATTTGGAAGAACAGTTACAACAACCAACACTAGAGCAACTTACCGGTGCAAGTGCAACTCAAACACCGAAGCACCCTCCAGGTATAATCTACAAAGAGTGGCCCGATGTTTGTCCTAGGTATCGCGGTATACCCTCGTAGTCACCTATGTATGTCCCTAAAAATATTGGCAACTAGGTTGCTAGCACGTGAGCAGTCACCAGGTGGGTACAGTCAAAAGTCGGGTAGACCACAATGAGTAGGGTATCGAGCCTGAAACCTGTCAAGGGTATCGAGAGAAAATGGTCCAAAAGACAACTGAGTACCTCGAACGGATTCGAGACCCATGAATCCCCGTGGCAAATGCAAACGACGAAATCCCAAAACAAACCCTTTATATGTGTTCTCCACTACGATTGGTTCGGCTTTGGAGGGGTTATCACCGCTACCTTTCCGCACACAACCTCGTGTTTATCCCCTGTGTTAGAGGGGGGTCCTGGATAACTTCCAAAAAACTGGACTTAGACACTCCCTATATTAGACTCCAATGTTTGGTTTTAAATGGCCTTGAAGAGTTTCCTCTCCAACCTAATCCAAGGCACTAGTCCTGAACTAGTTTGTGAACCCTACAAACATAAAAGTCTAGTAGATTTTAAAATTAGCGTTGATTTTATGGCTTTGTCTTACGTCAAGGGGTATGAGGGTGAAACTGATGATGTGTAAAAGACAAAAGAAAAAAATGAATAAAAAAGATGGAAACAAAACTTTTACTGAATGCAAAATTTCAACAACTTTTCACAAAGAAAGATTTTTAATTTTTTCTAAGATTTTGGACAGCAAACTCAAAGGAATTTCACTCGACCATGAGCTACTTATGATCTAAGTGAACTGTAAAAACTTATGAAACAAAATATTTTTCCCTAGATAATGATGCAGAAACACATTTTTCAACCAAAGAAGAAAATGAAAAGAGATTTTTTTTATTTTTTATTTAAGTGCTAGTAAAGCAAGAAAGGGAAAATAACGACAAGCAAAAATCAAGAAAAAAAATTCTGGCTTAAAGCGCAGATCGAAAATAGTCATATTAAAGAATCACACAATGGAAATTGTAAAAACAATGACTCTCACGATTGTCTAAAAACCATCAACTATTAACTAAGAAAAAGTAGGCTAAGGGTAAGATGAATCCTAAGCTATTGATTGTTCAAACATAGATTCAAACACCTGAGAGGAATACTTCTTATCAAAGGAGGGGATGACTGCCCCACCCTGAACAAAAAGTAGCCTGTATAAGTACACGACTGTCACTCAAACAACATGCATGCAAATGCATACTGAACAGAGACAGAGGGCGTGTACACACGGGCTGACCTTGTACAGGCCGTGTGTATATCTAATCTCTAAGGAAAAATATGAAAACAGACAGACCAGACCAGGAAGAGACCTCTGGTATTGATAACTAGGATCCCTTGAAGGCTTGGATACTCTTTCTAACAGAAAAACAAATAATGCAAGGAAAAATAATAAGGCAAAAAATAATCTGAGATAGGACTGTTAGCAAACAAGACTCAGACAAAATTCTAGAAAACCCCCTGAGAAGGTGTGATTTTGACAGGGAAGAGGAGGACTGCCTCTAAGGTTCTTTGAACTCCTACATGCTACTTCTATCTCTACAGCGAGAGTTCACACGCAGGCTATAAGAGGATAGGGCACGGGTACATGCGTTTAGGCCTTATGCAGGCCGCGTGTACCTCTGTGTGTACCGAAAAACATAGTCAAGAAAAGTTAGGGAAAGGTGGTATGGAAAACCAGACTCCCTACTAGCTCATACCTTACAGAAACGAAAGAAAAGCACAGGCAAGGAAAAAAAAACTAGTCTTTAAACTACCCAAAAACTAAATAAAAATTCCAGGAACCCTAAAGAGTATTTTCCCTAGTATGGTCACTAATTTTGTTGTTGGGAAAACACCCTACGGACTAGCAAATAGAGTTTAGACTTTGCATGCAGATTTGACCGAATAGAAATTACTTTCTACCTACATCCCTAGATTTAAATCCCCTTTTCTCAGTAAATGCATGGAAAGATCCACCTACCTTACTACCGGCGTTCGATGTTGATCCTCCATTGTGCTTGATTACTTGTTCACAATGCTCCTTCCAAAGATGACCTGCACTCAAGACAAACAACAACTATGCATGCATGCTACTTCTATACTCACGGGTTAGAAATCAAACATAAACTAATCAAACCATAGAAAGTTCATGAATTGGGATGGGAAAATCATTCTCATTATTATTTAAAGTGAGTCAACTTACATAAGTTGAGACCAGCCACTGCTCCTAGAACCTGATCTTGGGCTCCTTTTCTTCCGTCCTTCAACTGCTTTGCTTTAAATCTCCTTTTGCATGAGGAAAGGCTAAAGGGTTGGGACAATAGAATATGTAAATGGATAGAGTTTCTTTGCTATATTTTTTCCTCCTCCAAATGGTACCCCTACCCCTTCTTTTATAGGCTTAGAAGGAGCTAGGTTTTTGGACGAACCCTCAGCCATGCATGGTCAGGAGTTTTAGTTAACTCACCCATAGATTTTTGTTCCGTCGAAAAATTTCCTTTTTTTAATGCTTTTGTAGGTACACGCGGGCTGTTGTGAGTTAGCCAGCATGTACATGCGTGTAGTATTGGGTTAGGGCACATGGGCCTTTACACAAGAGGATTTTCAAAGAGTTGTTCAACAGATTTTTGACAAAGAAGGGATATGAGTTGGCCTGATGCCAGGTAAGCATGTGTGGTACAATTTAGGGTTATAACACTTATGTGGCACTTGATGTTGATCATGGCGCTACTTGTACTTGGAATTGGACTTCTATAAAATATTCTAAACCTATTGGTGGATGTGTTGGATCTGCTCAATGAACTGGGTGGTTTTGTCAGCTTCAGTTGGAGTAGGTGACGAGTTGGTCAGGGTGGCCCCAAGGGGTAGTGAAATATCCATGGGACCCAATGGTTGGAATCCTAATCCCACCTAAAAGGGACTGTGGCTAGTTGAGCTATGTAGGGCTCGATTTTAGCTATGCTGAACATAGGGAAGATTCTCATCCCATGTGCAGGGGTGCTTGGAATTGTATATGCATAGGATATGCATGATCATTCGATTTACGACCTTGGTTTTTCCATCTATTTAGGGGTGGAAGGCCATGGATTTACTGAGCTTGGTGTCCAATAGTGACCAAAGGATGGACCAGAATGTGCTGAGAAACCGACTGTCCTAATTTGAGATAATAATTTGTGGGATTCCAAAATGTACCCAGACTTGTTCAAAGAAGAGCTTGGTAGTGGCCTCTATTTTGATTCTCTTCTTACAGGCGGTCAAGATTGCCATCTTAGAAAAGCGATCAACAACCACAAAAACACAGTCATTTTCCCTCTTGGTGGATGGGAGGCCCGACATGTAGTCCATGCCCTATTTCTTAGTGGTCGGTTTGGCAATAGCGCAAGTAGTGCAGGACTTGATATACTTGTTGACACCATGTTGAAGTTTCAACCAATAGAAATGTTTCTGCAACATTTCCACTGTTGTTTCTATGCCGAAGTGTCGTTCCACCCGACTGTAGTGGGCTTCCCAAATCAGCATTGCTCACTCGCTTGATGGAATATAGATATGGCATAGATGACACAACAACCCATCTTGAAGATGGAAATTGGAGACAATTGAGTTTGTGCCTAACATTTGGTAGGTGGTGGAAAAGTATAGGTCTGTCTCATAGAGTTGGGGCCATCTAGAGGTCTCATTGCTGAAAGAGTATAGCACCGTGGTGAGTGTCGAGACTGGTGGTCGGCTGAGGAAATCAATGACTCAATTGGTACTTCATGTTTTATACTTTATGTTGAGTTGGAATTGATGCAAGTATGTGGACCACTTCTGATGGAGGTCATTCTTCAATTTTCCTTGTGTTTGCATGAACTATAGTGGATTATGATCAGTGTGGATGATTGTTTCCTTCCCAAGAATGTAATGTCTCCACTGGCGGCAGGATTGCACAATGGAGTACATTTCTTTTTCATAAGTAGGGTACTTATGAATAACATATGATAGTGTCTCACTATGATATACCATGGGGTGGCCGTGTTGAGTGAGAAAAATTCCCACAACATAGTATGAAGCATCTGTCTCGATCTCAAAGGGATGCTGCAGGTCCAGTAATGAAAGTACTGGGGTTGAGAACAAGTGTTGTTTCAAATGATTGAATGCCTATTGTTGGGATGGGACCCACACAAATGTTTCCTTACCACCACCCTTGGTTAATTGGCTGAGGACCCATGCAATATGGGAGAATCCCAACATGAACCTGTGGTTCAAATTGGAAAGGCCCAAGAATCTCTGAAGCTCAGTGAGTGTGGTTGGGGCTAGCCAGTCATGGATGACCTAGATCTTGGCTAGATCCACATGTACCCCATGTTGATAAACGATGTAGCCCAGGTATTGGACCCTATCCATGCCAAAAGAGAATTTTTCCAAGTTGGCATATGGCTTGTGTTGCCTCAGGGTGTGCAAAGCCTATTGCATATGCTACAAGTGTTCCACCCAAGGCTTGTTGTAGATGAGGATGTCATCCAGATACACCACTACAAAAATATTGGTGAATGGTCATAGGATATCGTTCATCACCCTCATGAAATTTTATGGAGAATTTGTCAAACCAAGGGCATGAACAACCATTCAAAAATACCTTCTTTTAACTTGAAGGTGGTCTTCCATACATTAGTCTGTTCTATTGGGACCTGATGGTAGCCAGACTTCAGATCAATCTTGTTGAATTATTTGGACCCTGTGAGTTGATCAAGGAGGTCATTGATTCGAGGAATCGAGTATCGATTCCTGACTGCGATTTTATTCAGGGCCCATTAATCAATGTAGAGTCGTCATGTTCTATCTTTCTTCTGTACCAACACGATTGGACTCTCACAAGGTAATGATGTGGGACGAATGTTCCCCTTGTGGATTAGTTCTTGGATCTATCACTTGATCTCCTCATTCTCTAACAAAGAGCGACAATAGACTATCCCATTAGGCAATGGTGTGGCAGGGGTTAGATCGATGGGATGATTGACCTGACAGTGCAGAGGTACCTCGGTAGGTGAGGAGAAGATATATGAGTATCCTCCCATGACCTTATCCACTTGATTCTACTGTGTGGAGAGGTTGGTTGTGAAGGCCCTGGATGTGGTTGTGATCTTTCACTCATTCTGAGAGTGAATCGTGAAGAAGACAAACTTCCTAGTCTAAGAGATGACCTTCCCACATTGCTTGGTAGATATCAAGAAAATAACACTAGGTGGGAATGCCTCGGGTATCCTATACAATTTCTTGTTCAAAGTAATAATAACACTGCGAGGCCTAGAATCATATACAACATGATGATTCCATAAATAAGGTTGGCCCAAAAGAACATTAAAAACTTCAAGAGGAGAAACATCACACCATACCTCATCTTTGAAGGGCTTGATGTCTTATGACAAGAAACATTGTTGGCTGACACATAGATCACTTCCTTGGTGGAGCCATTCAATGGTGTAGGGATGTAGGTGTGGTGTTGTCGACAGAGCTAGCTTCTTGATGACCTCTATTGAGATGAGGTTCTTCTAGCTACCTCTATCAATGATGAAGTGCAGTAGGGTACCCTTCACCCACATATGTGAATGAAAAAGGCGCTCGATTTATTCTGGCTCATCTAGTTCACCGGGCTGGAGCTTGGTGGTAGCAATGGTAGCACTGGGTTCTACATTAATGGTCCGCCTCACCCTTTCTAGTTCTGAATCAGAGTCAGAACCTGCATCTGATTCAAAGGTTTTCATCTCACCCACCAGTGACTACATTGAGTGACAATCAACAATGTTATTCTAGAGGTGCTTATGGAATTCACACCTCTTCTCGGTATCTTTCTTTGTCTTTATAGTGTCCTTCTTCACTTTCGGCTTGGAGTGGTTGTCCTGAGGTTGTCCATATTTTATTTGTCCTTTGTTCGAAGGGTTGGGGTTGCCATTTCCTTTATTTTTATTTGAGGGGTTCCCAGGCCCAAATTTCCACGTCATTTGTTTAAGATTCTGCTTGATTTTGATAGCATATCGGTAGGCCGTGCCTAAGGACGTGATGTCCAGAAAATCCATTTCGTCATGGATGTAAATATGCAGACCGCCTGATCCGGATTAATTTTGGCACTAAATGAGAGCGAAGATATAATAAAGGAATGCACAGAGATATCATGGATATATAATAATATAACATAAATGTATCAGAGATGCAACCATAAGCACATAGATACAATAATACATGATTTCTATTAATGAAATAAATGTACAGAGACTGTAAAAATACATAGTGAAAGACTCGCTAGAATGGTGGCAACTTATCTCTGAGAAGAGATGTGACGGCTACTCGCATTCACAAGAAGATGATTACAATGAGGCTCTGAAGGCCTTTTTACAGTAAACAAGAATTCCAAAAACTCTAGACATCCAAAAACCTAACCCTAGGAGATGAAGCACCAAAATTCATGTGGGCCCCGTTTGGGTAAGTTATTACATCAACTTCCCGAGGTCATAACTTTTGCATACGATCTCCATTTTAGGTGTATGATAGCCTGTTGGAAAGGTATTTTTGAGGAGATTAATTTTTGGGGATCAATCATGCCTTCAACTATCATTGATAATATCGATCCCAAAAATCCTTCATTTAGGCCCTCAAAATAGCCCCAAAAGTTAAAACTGCTAAAAATAGTAAATTGCCAAAATTGCCAGAAAATTGTTTCGAGCCAGTTGGAAAAGGTGGGTGGCCACCAATATCCACTTGTATCAATTCTCCCTCCTTAGGAAGCAATGGTATCCATTGCGTTGAGTGCCCGAGGGAGAGGAAAAAGAATTTGCTAAATCTGAATCTTGGTGAGTTGCTTGCCTTGCTGGAGATGTCGCACTGCTCAGTTTGTGGAAGTCTGTCATGAACATGTTGAGGCTGAGGCTGTTCAAAAAGTTGAGATACATGAGAGGAAAATGTGTAGAAGGAATCTTTGAGCTTTTCTGCAACCTTGTCAACCTACTTCTGTTGGATAGAAGGTGCTTGGGGCGAGGCTGTAGTGGTTGTAGTGTCCTTCTGTTCCCCTTTTGAACAGATTGTGAAGAAGTTGAATTTTGCAGTATGAGATACTACCTTGTGACACTTTTTAGGTGGAACAATAGTTGGAACGACCTCTGGTATTCTGTAGAGATGAGCCCCCAAAGTAACAATGACACTACAGGGTTGAGACTCATAAATAACATGGCGTCTCCACATATATGGTTGGACCAAGAGGACATCAAAGACATCCAATGGGGAAACATCACATAATAACTCATCCTTGAAGGGTTGGATGTTGTATGATTATATGCACAGTTGGTTGATATAGAGATCCCATCCTTGGTGAAGCCACCAGATGTTGTATGGTTGTGGGTTTGGTGTTGTTGACAATATAAATTGTTTGACGACCTTTGTTGAGATGAGGTTCTTCTGGATTCCACTATCAACAATAAAATTCAGTGGGGTCCCCTTCACGCACATCTGTTAATGAAAAAGGTGCTCCCCCTCTTCAGGATCTGTTGGTTCTTCTGGTTGAATTGTTACAGTTGTGACAATAGCAGTGGGGTCTGTGTCAATGATTTGTCCTTTACCAATATTTTTAGAATCAGATTCTGAATCAGGGTTCGAATCCTTGTCTTTGATCTCAACCACCAATGATTGTTTTGAGCGATATTCATCGGTGTTGTGGCAGGGGATTTTGTGAAAATCACACCATTTTTCGGTGTCCTTATTTGTCTTCCCGTGACCCTTATTTTCCTGTGGCTTGGACTAGTTTTTGGGAGACTATTTTTTAGGGTCGTCTTTGTCATAATTTGGTTGTTGCAGATTTGTAGACCCGAACTCCCATTTTTTCTGGTGCCTAAATTTCTTCTTTATTTTAACATCATATCGATAAGCAACACCGAGTGATGAGATGTCCAAAAAATCCATTTTAGTTTGGATGTATCTGTGTAGAGCCCCACGGTATTTCAGAACCAAATGTCGTTCGAAGTCTTTGATACCCAGCTTGATGCGTAAGGTATGGAAGGTATTGGTGAAATCTAGAACTACTTGGCCCCTCTCTTTCCGCAGTGTGGTCCATCTCATGTACTGGTCCTCATAGTTTCCAACAGGGTAATACTTTTCCTTTACTGCATCCACAAAAAAATACCAAGTGAGCTCGGCCCCATATATTCCAGAATCCTCTGTGGAACTTTTCTCCCAGTAAGTTTCACACCAATGTTTGACATGGGGGAGAGATTTAAGGAGTGCGAAGGTGATCTTTTATCCGTCGGAAAAATTGTGAACAGAGAAATAACCTTCTAGCATATTTAACCATTTGTCTAGGTCTTCTGCATCTATCTGTCCTTCAAATACAAGAATATCAAAATTAACTTGTACCTTGAAAGGAGAGGTGCCTCCAAAGTGGCCTCTTGATGAAGTTGTACCTGCTTCTATCGGCAGGCATTGAAGGATGTGGGAAAAATTCTCCATCATTTCATCTCTCTGTCGCGTGGGAGCTTGCTCAAGCAATAGATTGTAGGATCATCTGCTCCATCATTTTTATTTTCTTCCGCCATTGAGGGTTTTTTGGGTGTGTGAGAGCGATTGTTTTCAAGAGAGACAAGCTCGAGACCCAACTTGCTATACTCGGACCTCGTCGAGGACATGCACTCAAAAAATGATCAAGAGTAGCCTGATCTGATACCACTGATCCGAATTAATTTTAGAAAGAAATGAGAGAAGAGATATAATAAAGGAATGCACAGACATATCATGGATTTATATTAATGAAATAAATGGACAGAGATTGTAAAAATATAGAGTGAATGACTCGCTAGAATGGTGGAAAATTATCTCTGAGAAGAGATGTGACAGCTACTCGCATTTGAAAGAAGATGATTACAATGAGGATCTGAAGGAATTTTTAAAATAAACAGGAATTCCAAAACCCCTAGACATCCAAAAACCTAACCCTAGGAGATGAAGCGCCAAAATTCATGTGGGGCCCGTTTGGGTAAGTTAGTACATCAACTTCTCGGGGTCGTAACTTTTGCGTACGATCTCCGTTTTAGGCGTATGATAGCCCGTTGGAAAGGTATCATTGAGGAGATTCCTTTTGGGTTATAAATAATGCATTCAAATATAATTGAGAATATCTATCCATAAAAACCTTCATTTAGTCCCTCAAAATAGCCCTGGAAGTTAAAACTACTAAAAATAGTAAATTGCCAAAATTGCCAGAAAACTGTTTCGAGCCAATTGGAAAAGATGAGTTGACACTGATATCCACCTGGATCACCACTGCGATTATTGAGAACCATATTTCACTCAATATCTTTGATACCCAGCTTGATGCACAAGGTATGGAAGATATTTGTGAACTCAGGCACTGCTTGGTCTCTTTCCTGTCGTAGTGTGGTCCTTTTTGTATACCCTTCTCTTTCCTCCCGTAGTGTGGTCTCGAGAAGTTATGGACAAAGAAATACCCTTATAGTAGATTCAACCATTTTTCTACAACATTTTCGTCTATATGACCTTCAAATATAGGAATATCAAAATTTATTTGTACCTCGAAGGGGGCAGTGCCTCCGTTTGAGGAAGATGCGTCACTTGTTGGTAGTCGTTGAAGTATTTGTGCAAAAATATCCATCATCTCATTCCTCTTTTGTGTGAGGCATTCCTCGAGATTTTTTTTTAAAGGATCTCATGTCCCATCATATTTCTTTTCTCCTGCCATGAGAGGTTGCTTGGGCCTGCGAGAGATTTTTTCCTCAAGAGAAACAAGCTCAAGACACAATTCTTTGTACCCTAACCTCGTTGGGGACATGCATTAAAAACGACAAGGAGAAAACCACTCTGATACCACTGATATGAATTTTATGAGAAGAATGAAATGAATACAGATTATTATAAAAGTACACTTAACATAGAATAACAGATATGTAGTAAAATTGGTTTCTATTCAATAAGGAAATAAGCTGAAACTATAAAATGCAGTGGAAAGAAAGCTTGTTGGAATGGTAGTGGCTTATCTCTGAGAAGAGATGTGATGGTTGATCTCATTCACATTAAGATGAGAAGAATGAGGATCATAAGGACTTTTTACAATAAACATGAATTCCAAAAACTCTAGACATCCAAAAACCTAACCCTGGGAGATGAAGCTCCAAAAGTCATGTGGGTCCCATTGGGGTAAGTTAGTACATCAACTTCCCAGGGTAGTAACTTTTGCATATGATATCCGTTTTAAGCACACGATAGCTTGTTGGAAAGGTATATCTGATGAATACACATGTTTCCATAAGAATGTAATTATATGTACAGACTAATTGAGGTGAACCCTAAAAATGATGTGTAGGGCCTCAAAACGACCCCATAAGTGAGGGACTCGAAAACTAGGAAAAAACTGCCAAACTAGAAAACTACCAAAATGAGTCATTGGAATAGGCGGGAGGCCACCGACATGCATCTAGATCAAGGCCTATTTAGATGCAAATTGAATTTATTTTAGTAAAATCGTAATTTTGTAGTAAATTAGCTAGGTTGGCCCTGATAGTTTGACCTAAATTAATTAAAGGTCAAATTTTGGTATAAGTAAACATAGAGTAACATTCATTTTCATCATAACTCTCACTTGGGAGAGTGGAGGTATGAAATTTTCGGCCTACTAAGGGTTATTTTCTGAAATAAGGAGGGAACTACTCTTTTAAGGCTTGTTTTTTGCACTTGGACAAATTTTATGAAGTTTTGTGGCAATCTTGCATGGTTTTACATGATTATTCTTGGTGCAAGTAAGAGATTTTTACTTTGTCATTGTAAATGGTTATGGTAATGGTTTGACTTCTCATACAATATTATGAAATTTCATGTTTTAGTTAATTCTTGAAGTAAGAAACTTAAAGTGCTAAATTTCTTGCTTTTCATTTGCCTAGCTTTATTGAATTGATCTAATAACTAGTGAAATCCTAGGGCCCTAAAGTGATAGCTCTCTAGATGTTTATACTTTGTTATTGTGAAAAGTAATTTTCATTCATAAAAATACAAGAAGAAGGAGGTGCTAGGGCATATAAGTTCCCACACCCTAGCTTCCTCACTTCTTAAGGTCAAACCTAGGAGGACTTGAGTTGCTACTCCTTCTAGGTCTTTCTCCCTCTTGGATTATGTGTAAAATCACTCATTAGCAGCTTTGAAGGAAGCCTCTTACTTGAATCCAATACCCTTAGAAAGTCACTAGTGAAACCTCACTCTTTGACAAGTATCTTCAAACTCAAACTCCAAATTGTTTCCTACTTGATTACCTTATTAACTTTAACTAGTTAACTAACCTAGCTTAGAGATACTAACAACCACTTAATTACTGTTGATAATTCACTGTTACAACCATTGTTTGTAGTTTATATCAATCTTCCAACCACCTTATAACAACCCAAAACTTGTATAAGGAAAGTTACTATCAATATATTCTCAAGTGTTTGTTCAATTGCCTTAGCAGAGTACATTTATGAAGCTTGTTTACTGTTGTCACTACTTCTATTTTACTGTTGTTACATTTAACTTAGAAAACCTATTTAAATCCAATTTCTAGTTGATATATTTAGAGAAATCACATAAAGACAAAGTAGTATCATTGATTCTTTAAATAATTGTTCACATTGTACGCACAAGTGTGTTCTTGTTGATACAAATTTGCAGTTGTTATCATTTACTTATCTCTATCATGTACTTGTTATTTGATGCATATGTAGACAATCAACATATATTCACAAGTTTATTATCTTGTTGAAGCATCATTATCATTTGTTATTTCCTTTAGCACTTGTTTTTGTATTGGTAAGGGGCAGGTGCACTTTATATTTCTTTTGCTTTATCCTTCAAGACTTAAACTTGAATTAAGTGACCTAGAGAGAGGGGTAGTTTACTTATCATTTCTTTCCCTTCATCAACCCACTATGTCTAGGGATGTATCCCTTGGATAAGGTTTTTCCTCCTAAATAAAAAAGGGTATCCTATTGGGGTGACAATAGGATTACCCTCGTGTTGCGCCAATCTCGACCTACTTGCCTTTAGGATTTGGGAAAGTACAAATTGTGCGATAACGTTTTTTGTGCCATTGCAAGGGAACAATGAGTCAATATTCTTCAATGACACTTTTTCGATAAGCCTTTCCCTCAAACATTTCATCTTACAAAGCTTGCCTGGTGATTCGACTAAGGGTGATTCCCTCACTCCCTTTGATAATCCTTAAGAGGATATTTGGTGACTCCACTAACCTTTTCCAAGGTGCCACTTTACTCTTAACTTTGTGATATTTCCAAGATGTGGGATCATGGCACCCTGGGAACAAGTGTATTTGACTATTGATTTCAAAAATTTTCAAGGATACCTGCATTATTTTTATATAAAATGGTTAAACAACTCTCCAAGATTCAGAGGCCTCCCAAGTAGAATTCTTGAAGTATATAAGTGAGATAAAATTTGAAGGGGAGGATGTTCTCGTAAAATTGTTCATACTTTCCCTACCGTCCTTTTTTCAAGATTGGATTAAGGGTTGTTGCGAAGATAGGGGTATATCATGTTTCGTAGACCTCATCAATAGGTTTATCAAGTTTGTGAAACCATAATGCCAGACATATGAAGATGCCCTTCAAAATATCGCAATAGTCCTAGAGGATGAGGGATTCACCACTGAGTTTGTGGAAGATCTCAGGGATGTGTACAATACTAAATACCAAGAACCCTTTGATGTAGAAGGCTTTGAACCGCTTGAAGAGAAGCAAGGATTTTCCCTTTATTCAATAGAATGCAGTAAATACTTGATTAAAGAATTGAGTTATGAGGATGAAGCACTAGTATTCACTCTCTCGTCCTATGAAGCTCTCCAAGATCCTATCTCTCTTGCACAAAATTAAGAGAATGAGGTGAATCATTTTCCTTTCCAAGTTTTTGATGACACTTTGTTCTATGATTCAAAAGGTGAAGAAGTAAAGGAAACATTGGAAGAGCTAGGTCCTTCATTTTTCGATGAAGGAGAAAAGATGATTAAAGAGGGGAGTCTTGGGGATGATGTACTGGATGATCTTCCATTTGATGAAGTCATCTAATCCTTTGACACTCCTACACAATAGGAAGTGAACACAATAAGTTACTTCCCTTTCCAAGATTTTGACGATGCTTTATTTTATGATTTGGAAAGAGAAGAAGTATTAGAGGAGCCATTGGATGCATTAAATCCTTCATGTTATGATAAAGATAGTGACATGGTTGATAATATTGATGAGTTCATATTTGTTGGAGGACGTAAGTGGGATGTGATTGGTTCTCATGAGGATCCCATTTATGATATGGAAGGATATATTAAAATGCTTCCTTTACAACAACCATATGATGTTACTAATAATTTTGATGTTTGGCAACAAGATGTTGATATAATTACAAAAGTTTTCCAAGCACCCAAGGATGACCCAGTGCAATGTTATCCTGATGATTTTCAGTCATATCTTGAGGATTTTTATGAGTATTCCTTTGAGCACTTGGTTTATTCTATGAAGAATATTATCAACCATTGTTGTGCTCAAATTTTGTTAAAGGTGAGGACGTTTCTTGCTTGAAGAAGGATACTTGTGACAAAGTTGTCCAACTCCCTTCGATTGATTTACATCGTTATGTCACTAAGGATGCAGTTGGGGAACATGTCTATTGTTTCAAGTTTTATTTAGGGAAAAAATTTCCGTTAGAATTCAAGGGGAGGTTGAATGCCTTAAGAATTCTATTATCTCAATCTTTTAGATTTCCCCTAAGAAGTTGTCAGTTTCCCTCTAAGTTCTTGTTAATCCCTTCTCAGACCCCTGGGAATGATGATGTCCAAGGTAGTCAACTCTCAAACTCTTTGAGCAAGCCTTTTGAGTCCTTTACCTCTCATGATCCTTTTTTTAGATGGATTGATAACTTTTATGGAAGGGTGACTTGGCATGATTTTATCCCTCCCTCCCATCTCCATGAGCTAGACTTTACAACTTTCTATGATATAATGCATCCTCTAACTCATGTTTATTTTGTGCTTGACTTGTCATTGTTTTAGTTTATGATGAAGCACAAATACAAGTATTATGAGGTATTGATAGGATGGTTTCATTGGTTATTTGAATACACCTAACATTCAACCAACAAGTAAGTAGAGGTAGGTAGGCATTTGCATCCATTTTATATACCATTGCATATCATGTTAGCATAGTTGTAGTTGCATTTTTCATATTGTCTTGTTTCATTATTTATATATGTATGGTCATAATCATATGTTAACTAGAGATTATTTTATTTGTTTATTTTATCATATGGATGAGGGGTTATATCATCACCCTAGGGATTACTAATATCTTTTGTTGATATTTAGCAGGCACATGTCACAACAGAGATTCTAAGGTTATCATGCACTATACAATGAGCACATGTCCACAAGTTGGATCCAGATGCTATCCCCTAGTCTATGGATAACTAAGGAGATCATGTCTCGAGGCCCACAGGACCTAGACATGGAGTATCGATATCTAGTCAACTTAAGCATGGCCTCGGAGGGCCCCTCTTTTATTCAGTGCAGTCCACATATCACTAGTAGTAGTATCCATCACACCAACACGGTCCTGAAGTAGTAGTGAGATTTTCTCCATGAGGTGATGAGTTTGGGTATCATGGTATGTATCAGTTTGATTTTTGAAGCACTTGAGCATGTTGTATATGTAACCTTATTCATTTCATGATGTTTGCTTGGAAATTATACTATTTTCCTTGTTCAAACCTGGAAGGGTGATACAGTTCCCTAGTAAGTTTATTTCCCTTTAGGATGGGTTTCTACTGGGTGGATCTTTGAAGAGTCATTGTCCATTCGCTCCATACTTAACAATTTCCATATCTATTCCTTCCATCTCCCCTTTCCTTTTTGGACATTGGGATTGACTACACTATGAAGGGTTGTACCTTACCTTGTGGGAAGAAGGGGATAAAGGCCCAGAGGGTAAAATTAACTGGAAAGAGTTAAAATCCAATTTTGAAACCTTTGATATGCTTCACCCAGGGATCCTCGAGAAAGTAGTGAAAATCTTCTCAGTAAGAAAATGGCACCCACAAGATAACATAAAAACTTAATGTACTAGTTTATGGATATGAGTTCTCATCACGAGATGGCCTGTTATGACCATGGGCATGCAACGGTATGACATTACCACCCATATAGTCACCAAAATAGGGTAGTGGATATTGGTGGCATAGACAAGAGAAAAATGATCTCATTACAAGCCATCCTTCTCATTTCTGTGAAATTTCTATGGATAACGTTGTCACCTTTGGTAATAAAGCCAGGACAATGTCCCTCAACTATTACCTTGAAGCAAAAGAGAATAATATCAAAAGAAATAAAGCTAAGAATAAAAGGGAAATCAATGGGATAGGAAACAATTGCATCCATGACAAGGTGCATCTAACCCTCCACAAAGGCACCCATAGGTAATAATATACATTTTCCTATTATTATTTGCACCCCATGCCCAAATATTTACCCCATGCCACCTCATACACTTTTATGACTCGGACTAGACTGCACCTGGGAAACACCCCAAAATTAAAAGAAGTTAGCCCAATAGGACACCCTGAGACCCTCTCTAAAACTAACTTGTCAAATTTCATAACGTATTTGAGCATTTGTTTGGGGTTAAGGTGGGTTTGATGCACACATTTTGGTAATTTAATTATTGGATGTGATTTACATGCTATGATCCTTGTCACTTATTAACCCCTGGAGGGCGTACTTGTTATTTTTGTAGGACCTTTCTTAGTGGATAGGTACACATGGGTGAATTATTAGCTTAGACCTTCATCGGGGGCCAGGGGTAAGAAGAGATTGAAAGCTTGCACCAAATGAAGAAAGGGCGTTGCCTTTGGAGGCACTGTGGAAGACCTAGACGTAAAGTATCATGCTCCTCCCACCTAAACATTGGCCTTGGGAAGCATTGGATGTCACCCCTATAGCCATAGACATCACTTGTCAGTCATGGTTTTCACCTTGGAGGCATTCATGAGGCTATTGGCACGTGCGGGAAAATTTAAGGCCTTTGGAGGCCCAACATTTCATCTCCTTTGCCCAACATCTCACACTTGAGGCCCAATGTCACCCTAGGAGGGAATGATGTCACCTTTGGAGGCCTATTTAGATGCAAATTGAATTTATTTTGGTAAAAATGTAATTTTGTATTAAATTGGCTAGGTCGGCCTTGATATTTTGGCCTAAAATAATTAAAGGTCAAATTTTGGTATACATAAACATAAAGTGACATTAATTTTCATCATAACTCTCACTTGGGAGAGTGGACGTCTGAAATGTTTTCCCTACTAAGGTTTATTGGCTGAAATAAGGAGGGCACTACTCTTTTAAGGCTTGTTTTTGGTACTTGGACAAATTTTATGAAGTTTTGTGGCAATCTTGCATGTTTTACATGATTATTATTGGTGCAAGTAAGTAGATTTTTGCTTTGTCATTGTAAATGGTTATGGTAATGGTTTGCTTGCTAATATAAGATTATGAAATTGCATGTTTTAATTAATGTTTGAAGTAAAAAACTTAAAGTGCTAACATTCTTTCTTTTCATTTTCCTAGCTTTATTGAATTGACCTAGTAACTAGTGAAACCCTAGGGCCCTAAAGTGATAGCTCTCTAGAGGTTTATACTTAGTTGTTGTGCAAAGTAATTTTCATCCATAAAAATCCAAGAAGAAGCAGGTGCTAGGGCCTATAAGTGCCTACACCCTCACTTCCTCACTTTTTAAGATCAAACATAAGAGGACTTAATTTGATACTCCTCCTAGATCTTTCTCCCTCTCGGATTATGTGTAAAATCACTTATTAGAATCCTTGAAGGAAGTAACCTACTTGACTCCAATACCCTTAGAAAGGAACTAGTATAACATCACCCTTTGACAAGTATCTTCAAAATCAAACTCCAAACAATTTCCTACTTGATTACCCTACTAACTTTAACTAGTTAACTAACCTAGCTTAGAGATACTAACGACAACTTAATTATTGTTGATAATTAACTGTTACAACCATTGTTTTGAATTTATATCAGCCTACCAAACACCTTAGAATAACCCATAATTTGTACAAGGAAAGTTACTATCAATATATGCTGATGTGTTTGTTAAATTACCTTAGAAGAGTACATTTCTGAAGCTTTTTTATTGTTGTCATTATTTCTATTTTATTGTTGTTACATTTAACTTAGACAACCTGTTTAAATCCAATCACTAGTTGATATATTTAGATAACTCACATAAAGACAAATTATTAGCATTGATGCTTTAAATGCTTGTTCACATTGTTCGCACAAGTGTGTTATTGTTGATACAAATTTGCAGTTGTTATCATTTGCTTATTGCTATCATCTACTTGCCATTTGTTGCATGCATAGACAACCAACATATATTCACAAGTTTATTGTCTTGTTGAATCATCATTATCATTTGTTATTGCCTTTAACACTTGTTGTTGTATTGGTAAGGGGCATGTACACTTTATATTTCATTTTCTTCATCCTATGAGAGGGGTAGTTTACTTATCATTTCTTTCCCTTCATCAACCCACTAGGTCTAGGGACCTCTCCCTTGGAGAAGGTTTTTCCTCCTAAATAGAAAAGGGTATCATTTTGGGGTGACAGTGATATGATTACCCTCATGTTACACCAATCTTGGCCTACTTGCCTTTAGGATTTGGGAAAGTGCATACTATGCAATAACATGTACAATTATAATAAAAGTGTGTAATGAAGGGTTCTATACGACATACAAATATAACATTAGAAATGTAATAATTCAATATATAGGATTAATAATGGGCTTTATACATAACCTGGGTTTTTTTTCTAGATATTATCATGCCCCCCCCCCCCTTCAAACAAGTGTTGTCCTCAAAACTTGACTAATCAAATATGTTTTATGTGAATATATCAACTTACCAAGTCACCTCTTCCACTGTTAGGTTCTTCCATTTGACGAGGTACTCAATAATTTCTCGATTTCTCAACTACCTAATCCTTGTTTCAAGGATTGTTTCTAGTTATAGTATGATTTTCCATTCCTCCTCAATATCTCGTGGAACTGTTTGGACTCAGATATTGTTTCTGATTACCTTCTTTAAGAAAGAAACATGGAATACTACATGTATGCGTGAAGATGGAGACAATTCCAATTTGTAAGGCATACTTCCAATCCTTTTCAAACCTTATAGGGGCCATAATATTTAGGTGCTAATTTATTTTCCTTATTTTTTTTTCTTGAGGGACATATGTTTGTATGGTTGTAGCCTCAGAAATAACCAATCCCCCACTTCAAATTCCATTTCACTATGATGTTGATATGCTTGTTGTTTCATCCTATTTTTTGCCATAACCAGGTGGTCCTTCAATAGTTTGATAATCTCTTGTTGGTTCCCTATGTGGTCATCCATTGCTTAAACCTTTGTAGTCCATTTCAAGGGTGATGTGATGGATGGAGGATGATATCCATAAAGTTCCATAAATGGGAACATTTTTCATGAAGTATGGAAGGATTTTTTGTACCAGCATTCCACCAAGGGAAACCACTTGACCCATTGTGTTTGTTTATCATATGCAAAGAAACAAAGATATACTTCTAGAAATTTATTCACAATCTTAGTTTTCTCATCAGATTGAGGATGGTAAGATGAGATATGAGCCAATTGAGTACCCAAATAAGAAAATAATTTAGTCCAAAATTTTCTAGTGAATATTGGATCTCTATCACTTACCATAGTCTTGGGGACTCCATATAGCTTTTGAATTTTTTCAATGAATGTTGTGGCTACTATACTTTATTTAAGAGGATGAGAAAGAGAGAAAAAGTGGGAATAAATTTTCAATTGATCCACTACTACCATGATGACCATATTTCATTCAGATTTGGGTAATCTTATAATAAAATCCATTGAAACTTCTTCCCAACGTTGACTTGGTATAACTAATGGTTGTAGGAGACCCGGCATCTTGATTATCTCTCCCTTATTCTATTTACAAACCACAAATTCAAACAAAAACTTTTGAACATCAATTTTAAGACCTTCCCAAAAAGCATCCTTCTTGATCCTGTGGTATGCTTTCAATAATCCTAAATTTCCTCCTATAGGAGAAGTGTTAAATTCTAGAAGGACCTTATGTTTGAGTTGGGAATTTTTACATAAATATAGGTGATCATGATACCATAGAAAATCATTCTTCCATACAAAATTATATAATGAGTTGGGGTCCTCTTGTAGTTGTTGAATGATATTTCATACCTATTGATATTGCTTCCATTCTATCCTTGCTTCTTCCACCCATTCATATTATGGAATAGAAATAGCACATAGTGAACCTTCTATTTCTTCTTCTTTCCTTGAAAGGGCATTTGTCACAACATTATGCTTTCATTTTTTGTATATAATTTCTAATTCATAACCAAGCATTTTTGTAACCCATTTTTGTTTCTCTTATGAAAATAATCATCGCTCCAAGAAGTACTTCAAGCTCTCATGATACATTTTTACTTTGAAGTGCCTTCGTATTAGGTAAGGACACCATTTGTTAACTACATGTAGTATGGACAACATTTGTTTTCATGAATTGGTTTGAGTGAGTTTTTTCCTTTAAGTTGGATTCTTTCAAAGGCAAGGGGCATTCCTTCTTGCATTAAAATTTTACCAATGCCATGGCCTAAGGTATCACACTCCACACTAAATGTTTTTTTGAAGCTAGGTGTGGTCGGGTGAGGAGTGGTAATGTGGTGAACCAACCTGGTTCACAATTTAATCATCCAAAATACTTGAAATATAAAGATATCTATATAGGATAGTAATAAATTATATATTGAATAATAAATGTATAAGAATGGATAAGATTATGAGTACAATGAGAATGAGGGCCTTATATACCCACATAGGGGTGTCCATTCATGAAGAGACGTAACCTTTCATCATGAAGGTGTCTCTTCACTATTAATCATTAATTATTGATTATTATTTATATTGTGTTCATAACATTGCCTTCCCCTTAAAAATGCTTTGTCCTCAAAGCATATTGATGAAAAAGGCTTGAAGGTTTTTTATTTGCCTTGTAATGTCTTCTCTGTTGGCATGTTTTCAGACAGAAGGCAGAGTATTTGTTTTTCATTGATTCCAAGCTCAGCCTAATGATGATGAACAAGAGAAAGTGGCAAGACCAGCAACACAACGATGATGGCATGGCAGAGAATCCCAAAATGTGAAAGGACACAACATTTCAAATAACTCCATTTCGGAGTTTCACAGACCAGGAAATCAGAGTTTTGGATACCGGGTGTTGGAAGTGTAGAAACACTTCACCACAGGAGTCCCGAAGTCGTGAAATGAGAAATGCCAAAATCCTGAATCAGTCACAATGAAGACTTGTGAATTCGTGATATATTCCTAACCATCGGATCAAGGATTGATCTGGACTGTTGATTAAACACGACAAAGGCCCGTGAATTTTTGATAAGATCTAGACCGTTGGGTCCATAGGACACATGGAAAAATATCGTCATTTCGCTGACTGGAAAGTCAAAGGAATAGGGTTCCCTAACCTCTCGAATTCACGACATGCGAAATGCGGAAGTGCCAAAATGTGAAAAACACCTTTTGGTGTCGGTTTCGGTTATTGGGAGATTGAGAAGTCAAGAGTCGAAACTCTCCAACATAGGAGTCCCGAAGTCACGAAATGAGAAACCCCGAAATCCTGAAATAGGCACATCTATCGGAATTTAGGATACTGGGAGTTGGAGGAGTCAAGAGTCAAGACTCTTCATCACAGGAGTCCCAAAGTTGCAAAATCTGAAGTCGTGAAATGCGAAATCATGAAATGTCAAAGACTCCATACCAGAGGTTCGGATACTGAGAGTTGGATATGTCAAGCACTCTCACGACAGGAAGCCCAAAATTGCAAAGTGTGAAAAATTGAAAAGTTGATCTGACTCCATTTCGGAGTTTCGTAGACTGGGAGGTGGAGTTGTCAAGAGCTCTCACATCAAGAGTGCCGAAATTGTGAAATGCGGAAATGTGAAATCACAAAATGTCGAAATACGAAATAGTGGAAGGTGCTAACAACAAAGATGATTTTAAGGATGGAAATTTATTTTAAAATATATAAACCTTGGTGAATCTTACTAATCTTTCATATGCCAACTATAAATGTTTGGCAATATTTTTGTAAAAATACTCAAATTTCTAAGGATTTTGTATAGTTTTTATAAAATTTTGGCGATTTTTAAGGTAAAATAATTTTATCCTATAGAATTTGGGCGAATCATTTTTAAAATAGAGAATCTCGTTTTTGTAAAAACTATGGAAAATTAGCCCATGAGCGAAATTTAGTCCCTAAAATAATCTATGGCTAACAACTCAACTCCATTTCGGAGATCGCAACTTGGAGAGTCAAGATGCTTGCATCTGAAATTCGCGACATGCGAAATCGTGAAATGACGAAATGAGAAATGGAAAAATGATCAAAGCTAGTCTATTTGAGCTCTTCTTTCAGAGTTTCAGGGTTCATGACATGGAGTGTCAAGTTATCTCATCACAAGGAGTGACGAAATGTTGAAATGTTGAATTGTGAAATAAGCACGAGATCCATTATTTAATACAATGGTGCAGGTTAACTTGAATATGATTGGAGGGCTATTACTCTATCTCACAGTTAATTGAATAGTTACGAATCAGTTAGCAAAACTGATTCATGATTCTTGATTGCTTGGAATTTCAGTTGCTGAGACGTTTTCTTTTCCTAAGAAGATTCGAAGTGTAACTGTCGTTATTGTTTTGTATAAAAGAAGAACATAGAGACTGTGCGCGGTTGGTTGTTTGGAATGAAAAATGAGTTGAACTGTAGAATTGAAAAGCTACAGTGTGTGCAGTGTGAAGAAAGCTCAGAGAGAAGGAACATAAGCTGAACATAAGAGAAAAGGTGAAGATAGAAGATTCTGCACATATCAAAGAGGATGAGAAGGATAGAGAAAGAACAGATAGACAGAGACAACAAGTCAAGCCAAATATGAACAGAGAAGAAGAATAGTGTAGCAGAGAAGAATTGCAGAACAATGTAGAATTGGTAAGAATTGATTTATCTGTGTGTTGGTTATTTAGTCATTTATTTAAAACCAGGGAGGTAGGGTGGTGCTAGGAAGGAATTTTTTCCTCAGAGGTTCAAGTGGGTGCTTGAACACAGGGAGTTGTAGCTTCCATCTGGTTGCAGCTAGAAAAAACAGGGTGGCAGGGTGGTGCAAGGGAGAATAAATGTTCTCTGTTATACAGGTTGGAGCCTGTGTAGCTGGAAGTAAGTGCTTCCATCCAATTGGTGTTGGAACACTCAGGGAGTTGGTGCTTCCTTCTAGTTGGTTCTCTCAAACAAGTTGGAGCTTGTAAAACAAAGGTAGTAGCCTCATATTGAGTTGGTCCTCAATTATAGATGATGTACATAACTTAAAAGAATGCCTATCATTTCGAAGAAGAAGAGGTTTTCTCCCTTTATTGGTTTCCTCGTGAAAATCTGTCTCTGTGTATATCTTATGTGTGACCAATGCTCATTATTTATGTTGTTCATATGCTGTATAATATTGATGATCACTTGAAGAAAGTTTAGGAATTGTTTAATTGAATTAAAATTGTTTAAGCACAGTAACAATTGATTCACCCCCCCTCTCAATTGTCTTAGTAATTTCAAGAATTGGTATCAGAGTGAGTTCCTTTTATTTAAAGGTATATTTGTAATCTTAAACATGACAAGTCATGAAGGGAATTTAGCTAGTAAGCCTCCTCTATTTGATGGAACAAATTTTTCCTTTTGGAAGGTTAGAATGAGAACATACCTAATGGCCTTAGGTGTTGATGTTTGGGATGTAGTAGAGACTGGATACATAAAGCCTATTTTGCTAGCCTCTAAGGATGATAAGTTAGAATTTAGCTTTAATGCTAAGGGAATGAATGATATCTTGAATGGAATTGCAGAAGTTGAGTTTGTAAAGGTGATGCATCTTCAAACTGCCAAAGAAATGTGGGACAAACTTATTAGCAGCTATGAAGGAAATGAGAAAGTAAAAGATGCTAAACTTCAAATATTTAGGTTGAAGTTTGAACAACTAAAGATGAATGAAGATGAAACAGTTAGAAAGTATTTTTTAAGAGTTGAAGAACTTGTGAATCCCATGAAGGGTCTTGGTGAGAAGTTTGAATAAGCACTCTTAGTTTATAAGATTTTAAGATCTCTGCCTGATAAATTTAATCCAAAAGTCTCTGCAATAGAAGAACTAAATGATCTTAAAACTCTGTCCATTGATCAACTTCTAGGAACTTTAACTGCAGATGAAATGAGAATTAGCAAAGATAAATCCATTACTAGAGAAGTGTCATTTAAATCAAACAAGAATATTGATTCAGAATTAGATGATATTGAGGCAAAATTTGTGAGAAGGTTAAAGAAAGGATTAGGAAAATATCAAGGCAAGTTGCCCTTAAAATTCTTTAACTGTGGTAATATAAGTCATTTTACATCTATGTGTCTCCATCAGAAAAAGGACCAGAACTCTGATGATGAAAAGAAGTACAAATACAAGAAATATAGTAAGAAGAAAATTTTGGTTGCAAATAATGACAATTCCTTAGAAGACACCGATAGTGACTCTTCATGTGAAGATAAGGTAAATGAATTCATGCTTATGGCCAAAGAGGATTATGATAATAAAAGCACAGGAAATGATGATAATGATGAAGAAGCTATAGTTGATATGGAAGGAGAACTGATCAGTGCACTGGAAGAAATTGACAGACTCGAAATTAAGAACAGAAAGCAAAAACATTTGTTGATACAGTTTGAGAAAGATAGTAAACAACCTGATGGAGACTTTGCCCTGCTGAAAGTGGAATTAGAAGAGGCAAAGAAAATAGAAGACATACTGAAACAACAGTTGTCAGAGAAGAAAGCCAGGTGTGAAGCCTTAGAAGAAGAAATAGTAAAAACTAGAAAGGAAATGGAGAAATTTAAGGGATTGTATCACCAAAATCTTCCAAGTATTAAAGCCTCAGAAGGATTAACCTCCATTCTAAATCAGGAAAGAAACCCAAAGTTGAAAGTTGGATTGGGGTATGAAGAAGGATCAAGTAGTGATCATCCAAGTAATACAGAACCTATCAAGTTTGTCAAATCCTCAAACATTGACAACAGTCACTCTATAGAAACAAAGAAAGAAAATCAGCCACCAAGAAGGAATGGAATAAAAAATACCAGAACCAAATCCATAGATCAGAGAGATTATCGGCATGAAAGAAATCAACCTCCTCAAAGAAGACATATTTTTTCAAGGTACTAAGGTTTTTTCTATGGTTATTGTTTTTTCTTCTCTAATTTTGGTCACAAAGCTATAAACTGTTCTTTAAGATTTAGATATGAGCAATCAATTTTTTCAAGGAATAATTATCTGCCACTACAAATATTGAGATAGCCAAGAAACAAACAATCACAGACTATAAATCATGTGATGACTCGGAGAAGGACACAAATGAAACACAACAACAGTTATGAGCATAACAATTGTTATGATTTTTTATTCCATGAACCATAATGTTACAACTGCCATAATTATGGACATAAAGCTGCAAACTATCACTTAAAGAATTACAAGTCAGATTTGATCCCCACTGCTGAAAATGTCAAAGTTTGGAAGAAGAAAGCAGATGACAAGTGTGGACTAGTGTTATCAGCCCAAAGACAAAAGAATCCATGGTATATTGACAGTGGATGTTCCAAACATATTACTGGAGACAAAAGTAAGTTTCTAACTCTTTGTGATAGCAAATAATAAATGTAACTTTTGGAAATGATGCACTAGGAAAAATAAAAGGTAAAGGAATGGTAAGTTTGAGTAATGGCAAAGGGAAATCTCAATATGTGTTGTTTGTAGAAGGTATAAAACATAATCTACTTAGTGTCGGTCAAGTCTGTGACCGAGGATGTGAAGTCATTTTTAGCTCTAAAGACTGTAGAATAAAATCTGTGAATTCAGGACAGCTAGTTACAAAAGGGATAAGAACATAAAATAATGTCTATGTGTTAAAAGAAGAAAAAGAAGGATGCCACTTAAGAAAATATGATAAAAGTTGGTTGTGGCATAGGAGACTTGGACACCTAAATTTTGATTATGTAATCAAGCTTAGAAACAATGGGGAAGTAAAAGATCTTCTGAAGATATCAAAACCATACGACTCTATTTGTAAACCTTGCCAGATTGGAAAAATTACTCGCACTCAGTTCAAATATAAAAAAATTCCTTCAACAGAAAAACCTCTCTGGATAGTACATATGGATTTATGTGGACCATCAAGGAAAGAAGGTGCAGGAAAAGAAAATTATTTTATGTTGATAATTGATGATTATTCTAGACTAACATGGGTTGCCTTTTTGAAGGAAAAATCTGAAGCATTTGAAAAATTCAAAGTGTTTAAGGCTCTGAATAAGAATCAAACAGGAAAAAGATTAAAGGCAGTAAGGTCTGATAGAGGAGGAGAGTTTAGTTCATGGAACTTCAAAGAGTTCTGTGATAAACATGGGATCAAAAGAGAGCACACAATTCCAAGGACTCCACGGCAAAATGGAGTTGTTGAGAGGCAGAATAGATCAATACATCAAATGGCAAGATCAATGATGAATGAAAGGGACATACCTCAGACATATTGGGTAGAAGAAATTCATATAAATATTCATATCCTTAACAAATCTCATCTCAGGCTACACAGTGACAAGACTCCTTATGAACTATGGTTTGGAAGACCTACTTCAATCAAGCATTTTAAAGTCTCTGGGAGTAAATGTTATATCAAGAACAATGATGAAAATATTGGCAAATATGATGACAGGACTGATGAAGGTATCTTCTTGGGTTATTCTACAAACAATAAAGGGTACATATGTTAAAATAAGGGGATGCATAAACTAGTTGATTGTATAGACATAAAAGTTGATGAAGAAATCCCAACCAGAAATGTAAGAAGTGTTGAATCAAGAACATAAGATATAGTTGAAGATGAAGATGAATAGGTCCAAGGATCATAAACAGAAGAATCTGAATCAGATGAAGATATGAATACTCCGACTAACACAAATTAGCAGAAAGAAGAAAAATCACCTCTCATAATTGTTAGAAAGAATCATCCTGAATATCAGATAATTGGAGATATAAATAAAGGAGTTCATACAAGAAGGAAATTGATTAAAGACTCAGAACAATCGCATGTTGCTTTTTTATCTATGACTGAACCTAAATTTTTTTATGAAGCCAAGCAACATGATGATTGGATTAGAGCAATGAATGAAGAGCTTGATTAGATTGAGAATAAAAATACTTGGGAGATTGTCCCTAGACCTGAAGATAAAAATGTAATAGGTTCCAAATGGGTGTTCAAGAATAAAATGAATGAAAAAGGACAAGTTGTTAGAAATAAATCCAGATTGGTCTGTAAAGGGTATGCACAAGTTGAAGGTCGGGACTTTGATGAAACTTTTGCACCAGTGGCAAGATTGGAAGGAATCAAAATGTTTCTTGCTTATTCATGTCATAAGAACTTTAAAGTTTATCAGATGGATGTTAAGTCATCATTTCTTAATGGAGATCTAGAGGAAGAAGTTTATATGGAGCAACCTGAAGGATTTTCATTGACAGATAATCCTAATTATGTTTTTAAGATGAAGAAGGCATTATATGGACTAAAACAAGCACCACGAGCTTGGTATTATAGACTAGACAAATTTTTACAAGACAAAGGGTTCAAGAAAGGTATTGTTGACAACAACTTTTACATTAAGTCTGAAGGTGATAACTTACTAGTTGTTATGGTTTATGTAGATGATATTATTTTTGGTTGTACTAATGAATCATCTGTCCATTGGTTTGCTAACTCTATGCAAATAGAGTTTGAGATGTCCATGATAGGAGAACTATCACATTTTCTTGGCTTACAAGTAAATTAGAGTTCTGCAGGAATATTTATCTCTCAAGAAAAATATTTGAAAGAGATGTTGAAGAAATTTCAAATGGAGGATTCCTCTCCTGTTAGCACACCTATGGTGGTTGGTTGCAAGATTAGTAAATATGATATCTCACATGATGTTGATCAAAGGACATATCGCTCTATGATAGGAAGTCTTTTGTACATCACAACATCCCGTCCTAATATAATGCAAGTTGTTGGAATGGTAGGATGTTATCAGTCAACTCCTAAACAAAGTCACTTGGTAGCTGTCACAAGGATATTTAAATACCTGGAGGGAACAATAAATTATGGTCTGTGGTATCCCAGAAATCAGAATTTTCATTTAACTACTTATTCAGATGCAGATTGGGCAAATTGTGGTGATGAGAGAAAAAGCACCAGTGGAGGAGCATTATTCCTGGGTGACTCATTAGTAGCATGGCTTAGTAAAAAGCAAGGATCCATTTCATTATCAAATACAAAGGCAGAATACATTGTTGCTACTACTTGATGCACACAAATTTTATGGATGATACAAACACTTGCAGATTTGAAGGTAACATGCACTGATCCCATTCCAATTCAATGTGATAACACCAGTGCCATTACTGTCTCCAAGAATCTTGTTCTTCATTCCAAGACTAAGCATATCCCAATAAAATACCATTTTCTCAGAGAACAAGTTACAAACAGAATTGTTCAGCTGAATTATATTCCTTCCAGAGAACATGTTGTTGATATCTTTACTAAACCATTAGCAACAACCCCTTTTGGATATCTTCGTCAAAAGTTGGGGGTTATAATTTCTTGTGTCTAATCTGTTCACCTGGTCAAGGGGAGTACTTATTGAATATCTGGTGTATTTCTAAGATGCTCATAGTTGACAGGGGGAGTATGTACTGCAACAGCTCAGGGGGAGCATGTTTCTTCTTTGACATTGATGTCAAAGGGGGAGAAAGTGTGGTAATTTCAAGGAGGATACAGTTACTACAATGGTATAAATTTCAAGGATGCTACAATGGTATAGTTATAGTTGCATGTTTTTCAAGGGGTTGACATCAATGCCAAAGGGGGAGATTGTTGGCATGTTTTCAGACAGAAGACAAAGTATTTGTTTGTCATTGATGGGAAGCTCAGCTCGATGATGATGAACAAGAGAAAGTGGCAAGACTAGCAGCGCAACGATGATTGCATGGCAGAAAATCCTGAAATTCGAAAGGACAGAGCATGTCAAATAACTCCATTTCAGAGTTTCGTAGATCGAGAAATTGGAGTTTCGGATACCGGGTGTTGGAAGTGTAGAAACACTTCACCACAGGAGTCCCAAAGTCGTGAAATGTGAAACGCCGAAATCCCAAATCAGGCACAACGAAGACTTGTGAATTCATGATATATTCCTAATTGTTGGATCAAGGATTGATCTGGACCGTTGATCAGACACGATGAAGGCCCGTGAAGTTTTGATAAGATTTGGCCCGTTGGGTCCATAGGACATCTGGTGAAAGATCGTCATTTTCCTTACTAGAAAGTCAAAGGAACGGGGTTCCCTAACCTCTTGAATTCACGACATGCAAAATGTGGAAGTTCTGAAATGTGAAAAACACCTTTTGGTGTAGGTTTCGGTTACTGGGAGATTGAGAAGACAAGAGTCGAAACTCTCCAACACAGGAGTCCCGAAGTCGCGAAATGCAAAACCTCGAAATCCCGAAACATGCACATCTATCAAAATTTTGGATACCGGGAGTTGGAGGAGTCAAGAGTCAAGACTCTTCATCATAGGAGTCTTGAAGTCATGAAATGTCAAAGACTCCATACCAGAGGTTCATATACTGGGAGTTGGAGATTTCAAGGAATCTCACCACAGGAAGCCCGAAATTGTGAAGTGCAAAAAATAAAAAAGTTGATATGACTCCATTTCAGAGTTTCACAGACCAGGAGGTGGAGTTGTCAAGAGCTCTCACATCAAGAGTGTTGAAATCGCAAAATGCCAAAATGCGAAATTGCGAAATGCCGAAATGCAAAATCGTGAAATGCCGAAATACGAAATAGTGGAAGGTGCTAACAACTAAACTCCATTTCAGAGATCGCGACTTGGAGAATCAAGATGCTTGCATCTGAAATTTGCGACATGTGAAATCACGAAATGCTAAAATGAAAAATACCAAAATGATCGAAGCTAGTCTAGCTAAGCTCTTATTTCAAAGTTTCGGGGTTTGCGACATGGAGTGTCAAGTTATCTCATCACAAGGAATGTCGAAATGCTGAAATGCCAAATTGCGAAATGGGGAAATAAGCATGAGATCCATTATTTAATCCAATGGTGCAGGTGAAATTGAATATGATCGCAGGGCTACTGCTCCATCTCACAGTAAATTGAATAGTTACAAATCAGTTAGCAAAATTGATTCATGATTCTTGATCGGTTGGAATTTCAGTTGTTGAGACGTTTTCTTTTCCTAAGAATATTCGAAGTGTAATTGTCATTATTGTTGTGTATAAAAGAAGAACATAGAGATTGTGTGTGGTTGGCTGTTTGGACTGAAAAATGAGTTGAACTGTAGAATTGAAAAACTATAGTATGTGCAGTGTGAAGAAAGATCAGAGAGAAGGGACAGAAGCTAAACAAAAGAGAAAAGGTGAAGAGAGAAGATTGTGCACATATCAAAGAGGATGAGAAGGACAGAGAAAGAATCGATAGACAGAGATAGCAAGTCAAGCCAAATATGAACAGAGCAGAAGAATAGTGTAGCAGAGAAGAATTGCAGAATAGTTTAGAATTGGTAAGAATTGATTTATCTTTGTGTTGGTTATTTAGTCATTTATTTAAAACCAGGGAGGTAGGGTGGTTCTAGGGAGGATTGTTGTCCTCAGAGGTTCAAGTGGGTGCTTGAACACAGGGAGTTGTAGCTTCCATCTGGTTGCAGCCAGAAAAACCAGGGTGGCAGAGTGGTGCAAGGGAGAACAAGTGTTCTCTGTTATACAGGTTGGAGCCTATGTAACTGGAAGTAGGTGCTTCCATCCAATTGGTGTTGGAACACTCAGGGAGTTGGTGCTTCCTTCTAGTGGGTGCTAGAGAAACCAGAGAGTTGGTGCTCTCAAACAAGTTGGAGCTTGTAAAACAGAGGTAGTAGCCTCACATTGAGTTGGTGCTCAAATATAGATGATGTATAGAACTTAAAAGACTGCCTATCATTTCGAAGAAGAAGAGGTTTTCTCCCTTTATGGGTTTCCTTGTTAAAATTTGTCTCTGTGTATATCTTATGTGTGACTGATGCTCATTATTTATGCTATCCATATGCTATATAATATTGATGATCACTTGAAGAAAGTTCAAGAATTGTTTAATTGAATTAAAATTGTTTAAGCACAATAACAACTGATTCACCCCCCCTCTCAGTTGTCTTAGTAATTTCAACATTCTCATAATTCACTATTCTGGGAGCTGTTGTAGTTGACGATGTGAGATGATATGAAAATCTGAGTGTTATGAAAAAATTTCAAATCAAAAAAGGATCTGACCATCCTAATTCAATCTTTTGTGAAACATTGCACTTCCACGATGAACTAATATCATGAGCCTTAATTGCGCAAGTATCAATATTTTTTAGATTATAAGTTTGTTGTTCTCATCTTGAATGACATTGATATTCTGACTGGTTTAGATATCTTCTCTTATGTTTTGATGTCGATAAGGGGTTCATATAGCATTATTTTCCCTTATAATAATTGTAGCATTTTCTTCTTTTAATTTCGATATATGATTTTCTTCATGCGTCGATGTTGCCTTGTTAATGGCTGAATTTTGATTAGTAAGTATATTTGGAGCTTCCATCGTTTGTACTTCGACTTCTGACATTGTATTTTTTTTATTTGATTTTGCAACTTCTTGGGAGGTACTTTCTTCATTACTTGATTTGTTGATATCTTTAATGTCTGGATTTTCAAGTTTGTCTTCTTTCAACTTTCTGATTTGTTCTAGTAGCTCCTGATTAAGGTTCTTCAAACGAGAATTTTGTTCTTTTTTTTTTGAGAGGTTCTTCTTCAATTCTTTTTCGAGATCTTCCTTTTCTTGTTCTATTTTTTTTCCATAATGCTTTGTAACCTTAGATTTCTTGATTTGGGTGAGTAATTTTTTACCGTGGTCTTTTAAGCGGGAAATTTCTTCATTTTTTTAGTGATAACTTCGTCAAATTATTTCTGCCTCCCTTGCGTTGATTTTTTATTTTCTTGAAGTATTCATTTTAAGATATTGTTAGTCTTCTAGTGTTACTAGCTCCAATGTAGTGTCTTGTAATGTTATCATTTTCTCCTTATAGGGTAATGTCACAAACTTTGTTTTCCATGTTTAAGATGAAGGTACCTAGACATTTAAACCAGGGTAGACTGATGATGATGTCAACTTCTTCTTGATACATAGTTGTAACATAGAATTGTGATATATACTGATATTCATCAATCGTCACTTGTAACTCCTTAATTCGAAAATAATCTTCCTTTACAATTATAATTGGCTCTGGAATTAATAATTGATTTTACAAATCAATATTCATGTAATTTGCATTATAGTCCAACATAATAACAATGTTTATCTCTCTTCCTTGAATATTTCCCTTTAATGTCGAAAACCCACAAAATACGGTTGGATAACCTTCATAAGTAAATCTTCATTTCCTCATTTCAGAATTGTCCACTTCGATCTCGTAATTTACGATAATTGATACCCTTTAAATATTAAAGTGGATATTTTCTTGATAATTGTTTTTAATAACTTCAGAATAAACCCTTAAATTCAAATCACACACACACACACACACACACACATATCTTTTCTTCTTTAATGATGGAATACCTTTTTTTTTATAATAACTCTTAAAGACCTTCCATGTATTTTTCAAAAAGTCTTTTTTATACTCCTTTATATAATATATATAATAACCTGGATACTCTTTTTTATCTTACCACTGGGTAAGTAATGAAAACTATTTTTTTTCCGACTTAATATTAAAATATTTATAATAGCTTATCACTTTTTTACTCTTCGCTTTTTGGAATATCACTTAAATTTTTCACTTTAACATAATAATAATATCCAACATGAAATATAATAATATATCCTTTCTCATATCAAATGAGTATCCATTTTTAACTTTAAATTGGCTCATTCCAATATTTTTTTTTCTTTACTCTTCACTTTTTGGAATATCACTTAACTTTTTCACTTTAATATAATAATAATATCCAACCTGAAATATAATAATATATCCTTTCTCGTATCAAATGAGTATCCCTTTTTAACTTTAAAGTGGCTCGTTCCAACATTTGTTTTCCTTTAACGTTTTTAACTAGTGGCATTTTATGAACTTTAATTTTCCTTTAATATTTCCACTATATGCATGTTATGGTGTATATATAATAATTTAATGTTTAAACCTTCAATCGATTTTACCTCAAGCGAATTTCCTTTTATTCCTTTATTTGACTAGGTAAATATGGTATAGTAATATCATTTATTACTATACACATTTTTTGAATCATCAATGATTTAATAACTTATGTATTTTCAACTTTAACCGTTCAATTAATGAGTTTACACACACACACACACATCTTTTCTTCTTTAATGATGGAATACCTTTTTTTTTATAATAACTCTTAAAGACCTTCCATGTATTTTTCAAAAAGTCTTTTTTATACTCCTTTATATAATATATATAATAACCTGGATACTCTTTTTTATCTTACCACTGGGTAAGTAATGAAAAATATTTTTTTTCCCACTTAATATTAAAATATTTATAATAACTTATCACTTTTTTACTCTTTGCTTTTTGGAATATCACTTAAATTTTTCACTTTAATATAATAATAATAACCAACATGAAATATAATAATATATCCTTTCTCATATCAAATGAGTATCCATTTTTAACTTGAAATTCGCTCGTTCCAATATTTTTTTTTTCTTTACTCTTCACTTTTTGGAATATCACTTAACTTTTTCACTTTAATATAATAATAATATCCAACCTGAAATATAATAATATATCCTTTATCGTATCAAATGAGTATCCCTTTTTAACTTTAAAGTGGCTCGTTCCAACATTTGTTTTCCTTTAACCTTTTTAACTAGTGGCGTTTTATGAACTTTAATTTTCCTTTAATATTTCCACTATATGCATGTTATGGTGTATATATAATAATTTAATGTTTAAACCTTCAATCGATTTTACCTCAAGCGAATTTCCTTTTATTCTTTTATTTGACTAGGTAAATATGGTATAGTAATATCATTTATTACTATACACATTTTTTGAATCATCAATGATTTAATAATTTATGTCTTTTCAACTTTAACTGTTCAATTAATGAGTTCACACACACACACACACACACACACACACACACATCTTTTCTTCTTTAATGATGGAATACCTTTTTTTTTATAATAACTCTTAAAGACCTTCCATGTATTTTTCAAAAAGTCTTTTTTATACTCCTTTATATAATATATATAATAACCTGGATACTTTTTTTTACCTTACCACTGGGTAAGTAATGAAAAATATATTTTTTCCCACTTAATATTAAAATATTTATAATAGCTTATCACTTTTTTACTCTTCGCTTTTTGGAATATCACTTAATTTTTTTTTTCACTTTAATATAATAATAATATCCAACATTTTTTTTTCACTTTAATATAATAATAATATCCAACATGAAATATAATAATATATCCTTTCTCATATCAAATGAGTATCCATTTTTAACTTTAAATTGGCTCGTTCCAATATTTTTTTTTCTTTACTCTTCACTTTTTGGAATATCACTTAACTTTTTCACTTTAATATAATAATAATAATATCCAACCTGAAATATAATAATATATCCTTTCTCGTATCAAATGAGTATCCCTTTTTAACTTTAAAGTGTCTCGTTCCAACATTTGTTTTCCTTTAACCTTTTTAACTAGTGGCTTTTTATGAATTTTAATTTTCCTTTAATATTTCCACTATGTGCATGTTATGGTGTATATATAATAATTTAATGTTTAAACCTTCAATCGATTTTACCACAAGCTAATTTCCTTTTATTCCTTTATTCAACTAAGTAAATATGGTATAGTAATATCATTTATTACTATACACATTTTTTGAATCATCAATGATTTAATAACTTATGTCTTTTCAACTTTAACCGTACAATTAATGAGTTTACAGATTGTAATATAATCTCTCTTTTATGAGAGGTTGCACCCATAAGGAATAGCTCCATAATTACCTTCAATAACCCATTACCCAAGATGATTGAACAACCATGGATGTGTACGGATGAACAAGCCACATATGTGTATAGACTTGCATTTAGAGATTCTGTACAAACTTTATAGAAATATTCATGCAGATAGTGAATTAAATGGAGTGTATTGTACATATATAGTACGGCGATAGTTACAGTGAGTGCACGCACAAAAAGTACATATCTGAATTTTAAAATCAATGGCTTGTTATACGAAAAGGTCTTTTTTTTAATAATTTGTACAAATTGAAACTCTTAAATCACTGCTATACATAACTAAAGTTGGCAACTTTGCAATTAATTCCGTGACTGTACAGATTTGATCAATTGGCTATTAAAATTTGTATGGACTGAATTGGTACAACATATATGTGTACATAATTTTTTTTTCCTTTCTCTTTTGTAATTTTTATTTTTTTGTGATTTATTTTTAGAATTTGCAGTAGATAGTCTTCTAATGTGTAGCGCAATATTTTTTTCTATTTTTTATTTTTTCTGTTTTTTATTTTTATTTCTCGTTTCTTGCAGCGAGACAATTATTTCTCTAAGAGCAATTTATGGTTTCCTTTAATGTCTGTAGAAAAAATAGTTTCTTCCTTCAATTTATTTTCTTGCAACAGAGTAAATTTTAACTAAATGGCCAAGGGCCAAGTTTTGGTCAAAGACCTGAAAATATCAGAGAAACTCTGAGAGATGGGGGCTAGCCAAAATTCTATTCAGACAAGGTATGATAAAAAGACTGGACAAAGGCTAGGATCAGAGAAACAAAGCTATGATGCCATTGTGCTGAACCAACCTGGCTCACGAGTTAATAATCCAAAATACTTGAAATATAAAGATATCCATATAGGACAGTAATAAATTATATATTGAATAATAAATGTATAAGAATGAATAATATTATGAGTACAATGAGAATGAGGGCCTTATATACCCACACAAGGGTGTCCATTCATGAAGAGACATAACCTTTCATCATGAAGGTGTCTCTTCATTATTAATCATTAATTATTGATTATTATTTATATTGTGTTCATAACAGGTACACATAGCCTCCTTAAGTTCTTCAAAATATTTGGTTACGGCTCCAAACCAAGAAAATGACTCCTTCTTCAATAATGGTGTTAGAGGTTCTACTATTTGACCATAGTTCTTGACAAACTTGTAGTGATAGCATGTCAATCGTAAGAATCCTCTAATTTTATTCAAGGTTTTATAAATTGGTCATTCCCTCATAGATTTAATTTTGTTAGGGTTGTCTTTTACACCTTCATGAGATACAATATGACCCAAATATTCCACTTCTTGATCCCTAAAGTCACACTTGGAAGGTTTTGCATAAAAATTTTACTCATCCACTAGTTGTAATACTCTATCAATATGTTGTACATGTTCTTCCCAATATTTTTTGTAGATTAGGATGTCATCAAAAAATACTAACACAAATTTTCTAAGGGTTTGAAATAAAATTCATCAAGCTTTGAAATGTTGAAGGTGAATTAGTAAGTTCAAATGACATAACTAAAAAATCATAATGAACTTCATGTGTTCTAAAGGTTGTTTTGGGAATGTCTTCCTGCCTCATTCTGATTTGATGATATGTAGAGTGAAGACCCAACTTAGTGAATAAAATTTCTCCATGCAATTCATCTAATAATTCATCAATCACAGTAATAGAAAACTTATATTTTGTTGTCATTTTGTTGAGTTGTCTATAATATGGACACATACACCATGAACCATCCATTTTCATAACCATCCTTACTGGTGAAGAGAAATAACTTCAAGGCTAGGATGAATGATGTCAACCTCTAATATTGATTAGATCATATGCTCAATCTCACACTTTTGTGAATATGGATACTTATAATGCCTAATGTTAGGTGGTACACTTCTTGGTTGCAAATGAATAGCATGGTAATGATCTCGAGTAGGTGCAAGACCCTTAGGAATTTCAACAAATATCTTGGAATGATTTTTGATAACTATTTGGATATCAAATGGAGCAGAGGAAATATATTCTTGAACATATAGTGAGAAAAATTGTGCAATTACACCATAGTGTCCCTTTTTTACTAATTTTGTCATGCTCTTAGATATTATCACCTTAGAGGGTTTCCCTTGGGTACCTCTAAGCTCAATTACCTTGCCTTCTGAGGACAATCTCATGTAAATATCTTGAAAATTAAGGGCCACTATTCCCAATGATTGTAACCATTGGACCCCTAATACAACATCATCGCCACCCATTTGGATGGAAATCATGGGATTGTTAAAAAAATGATCCCCCATATTGAGATTAATACTATGGAACTTCCCAAAA
>ML785332.1:656101-716663 GCA_009831015.1 Picea engelmannii
AGAAAATCGCGGCTTTTTCTGGAAAAACCCTAAAAAACTGCTGAAGTTAAAATGCTCATAACTTCACTTCCCGGACTCCGTTTCGGCTGATTTTTTTTTTGAAATTGGGTGAAATTGTGAGAGGAACTCAGATCTGTAACTTTATTGGAAAAATTCTGCCTCCAACTGCTACACAAATAAAAACAAATCGCGCCGCCGTCCGCAGAAAAAACCCTGAAAATTTGCAGATTTTAAAACCTCAATATCTTGACCTTCCGGACTCCTTTTTGGACGATTTTTTTTTTTCAAATTGGGTATTTTTCTGAGAGGAACTCAGATATACAACCCCTTTCTGAAAAATTTTCACATAAATGTACCAAAAAATTCGAGAATGTCGCGGCCCTCTTTTTTCTGCTCCGAAAAAAAAAATCTGCAAAAATAAAAAATATTTGCCCACAACTCCGGCCAAGGAAAGTGCTCTGATACCAATTGTTAAGAACCAAAGACTGAATACAAAAGCACCACAACAGATATACAAGAAAAATATGCAAAATCTTCTTTATTATATCAAACCCTTAGGGTAGGGCAACACCATACAATGGATCCTATTATGGAAGGGATCCTCTCCTGTTCACTTGCCTCTTCGAGGGGGCATCCTCCTAATGAGCTTCAGCTCCAAATACAATATTTCTCTTCATATATTATTACATTGCTTAAGCCCCTTTATATAGTGCTACCATCACCTACGAACATTCTAGAGGAGGAATCTTCTAGAAGTAGAACCTTCTAAGAAGTACTCTTACATTTATTATATCTAACTACCATAGTGGGCCTTATTTAATAATATAGTGGACCTAGTCCACCTTACATTGAATGACCTCCACTATTATCACTATGGGCCCTCTGGGCCCGCCTACTACCTCTCTAGATACCTTATACTACCTCTCTAGATACCTTACATCCAATCACCTGCCACATGTCACTTGGATATATGTCTATAAAACTTAGGACAAGAGAAATAATATTAAAATAATATAAAGAATTCATGGAGTTACGTGAAATATTGAAAAGGAATAAGGAAAAGGAAAATAAGAAAAATAAATGGAAAATGAGAATATGCATGTGAATGTGGAAATTACTAAGTATGGAATATCTGGTATAGAGAGTAGAGTGTAAGAAATAAAAGTGGTTAAATATGGATAATAGAGTAAGGAAGAGAGAAAAGAGAAAAATGGTTAAGTATGAGAAGAGAAGTGAAAGGAATATGAGACTAAGTATGAGAGAAATGACTAAGGTAACATGAGAGTAATGAGAAAAATGGTTAAGTATAGAGAGTAGAGTAAGAAGAGTAGTAAGGAAGGAGAGTAGAGTGGAGGAGGGGAAAATGACTAAGTATGGAATGAGTGGAAAAGAGTAAAAATGGTTAAGTATGGAATGAAAATATGAGAGTAGAGTGGAAGAGAGTGTTGCATTATGTTGTCATTGATGTCAAATGATTGATGTCAAAGAGTTGATTTCTTGTCATAGTATCATTGATGTATTGATTGATGACCTATGTTGTCATAGATGTAATTGATGTAAAAGATGTCAAGTGGTGTCATAGTGATGTATTATCATGGATTGATGTATAGACGAGATGATGTAAAGGTTGGTCATTGTTTTCTTGTCATGGTTGATATGAATAACCAAATGGATAAACTCCAAAGTGGTCCCCTTATGGTGAAATCTCTCACGGTAAGACACTCTTGGATAAAGTTCTCAAAGTGGCCCAATTATGGTGAGATCCCTCACAAGAAGACACTTTGTGAAGTCCAAATGGTCAGGTATCCCAACAATGTGGTAATGGAACCCAAGTTTGATTAAGGAATAATGTAATGAATATCAATGAATTTGTAGGAGAAACTATTCCATATCAATAGTATATGTCATGCCATTTTCGATGATATGTGGAACGTTACATAAATCCTAAAGGTCAGAGAATTATGGCCATGTGAAGTTGGATAACCCTTATGAGTTATCTAGAAGCCTCTAGAAGGTCAAAGAAGTTAAATTATTCTAGAATCTCCTAGAAGAAGTTGACCAGTAAAAGTGGTTAGTCATGGTTTAATTGTTTGCAACAAGAAAACAATTAAAAATAAATTAGTTGTAACTAGAATTAGAGAGTAACTTTACTATTTGTGGATAAATTGGTTAAGTGGAAAAATTGGTTAAGTGGACAATGTTGGTTAAGTGTACAAAGTGGCTAAGTGGACAAAGTGGTTAAGTGGATACTTCTAGAGGAAGCTACTTGGAAAGTATAAATAAGAGAGCAAGGGTCTCCCATTAGTATCCATTGAGAATATTGAATATCTACTAGTGACTGATGTAACCAAAGGAGATCCAAGGTGAATTTCAGAGGGAAGGTGAAGTAAATAAGGTTGAAATTCAATGGAGGATAAAGTCTTTTGATGATTCTTTCTAAGGTATGTTATTTACAGGTCATCTCACCATTTTCGCAATAACTTTTTTTCTACAATGATTTAGATAGAGAAATATGGAGGTCGTTGATACAACATATCCAAGTAACCATGATAACAATTTTATCTTGTGGGTCATTGTATTTTGGGAGTTACAGTCCGTGGAAAATAGGGTTTGTGTCTAGTCCTGAAACTAGTCTAAAACAAGTGTTTCGAGTAAAAATGTCATAACTTCTTCATAACAGATTCAAATTCAGTAAGACAAAATGTATTGGTTAAAGTACATTATTTAGTATGTTGTGTACCATATTCATATCCATAAAACAAATATTCTGTGTGGAGAATTCTCTACAAGTTTGCTCTCTAGAATAAGCCAAAATTCAGCAAGGTATGCCATTTTTGCTATAACTCCTTTTCTGGGAGGGTTCAAGCAGTGAAACCTAGAGGAATTGTAGACAAGACACTAAAGACCATTTATACCATTTTTATACCTTTATTCATTACAAGTACATATTTATGATTGTTGCAAGTTAGGGTTGTTCACTAATCCAAAATTACTCATGTTAGACTAAAGTAAAGTTTGATGAAAATGCTAGTTTCTTGTTGTTGAAGTTAAGGAAGGTTTGCAAGTCTATGATCACATACACTAGGTATGTTATAGATTTACATATAATATTTGGATGATGATATTGATGAGACAAATTGAGGTGACAAGTTGTTGTGACAGGTTGTGCATAGTTGATGCACTTGTATTGGTATAGATTGTCGGTGTAGTTTGACAGATTTGTTTATGTCTACAAGTTGGGTCTTGTATTTGAGGTTTGGATTCCTCACATCTTGGTTGGTGCTGAGATACACAAGTTGGGTCTTGCATTGAGAGTTGGTGCTCTCTTGGAGTTGCTTCTCTATTTCAGTTGGTGTTGAGAAACTTGTACATGTATTTTGTGTTCCTTGTGTTCTTTATTGTGATGGTGCATAGCTCTTTATTGTTAATGTATGTCATTAAGATATATTCACATGAAAGAAACTAAGTATGAATGGAAGTAATAAGTAATGATGTTGTGAATGGTTATTGTTGACTAAATTTTGGTGAGAAGTGTAAAAATAGTCCTCAAACTGATTCACCCCCCTCTCTTAGTGTGATCGGTGTGTCCAACATAGAGTAGAGTGAAAGAGGAAAAAATGGTTAAGTATGGAAATGCGAGTAAGGAATAGAAGGTATAAAAATGGCTAAGTATGAGAAGTGAAGGGGATATGAGAGTAATAAGAAAATGGAAAAATGACTAAGTATGGGATGTGAGTATGAAGAAATGTGAAGGGACAAGAGAGGAAAATGGTTAAGTGTGGAGATGGATGGAGATGGAAGGTGAGAGAAATGACTAAGTGAGGAGAGTACTAAGTAAAAAATTCAAAAATGGAGAGGAAAGGTGCACCATACTTAGACAAATTATTCTTGCCATTTTTCAAATTTCTCTTTGCAATCTCTCTCCTAGACTTCGAGAAACAATTATGAATATATTGAGCATAAGGACTAAATCATTTTGATTTCGAAAAATGCATGATGAATTTGAGACTGAAGGATACATAATGAACTTATAATCATTCAAAAATCTTCTTCTTCTGGTGTCATTTTTTTTTACTATACCAGGAGTTGAAAAATATAGGTGATTGGATTTTTAATCAACAAATAGCTCCAATTGTGGGACAATGACCCTCTGTGGGTTTCTAACAACACCATAATATGAATATCAACTACCTTCCCCATTAGGCTATGCATTCATCTTCTAATTCTTGAATCATTCCAATAAAATTGTCAATTTTTTTAAGAGTTATGTTAATGGAATCACCATGGGATTCATCCTCCTGAATATTTGATTGTTCTTTGTTCTCATTGAGGTCATTCAAACACATTTCAATAATTTTTTTATAAACCCCATGCATCTAGAACAAGAGAACATATTTTTGAATTTTCTTTTCGAAGATTTGAACCATGGAGACTTTGGTTCTTCAATCAGATCTGAAATAAAGCCTTAGATATATTTAAAATAAATGGTTCCCTAGTATGACCACCACAAATGTTGATGTATAGATCTGTTAAGATCGAAACAACAACTTCATGAGGATACAATCCCCCTTTGTTTTTATAGAGGTGGTGCTTCTCTTTGAATTTCTTTAAAGATTTTTCTTTGGAGATATTGGGATATGAAAATGAGAGAATTATCAAAGGAAAACTCTAGATCTTTATTTATTTTATTTATACATGGAATGGTTCTTGATAACTTGATTTGATCTTTATATGCAACAAGTAACTTCTTAACAATGAAAATATTGAAGGAAGGCTTATATATATATATATATATATATATATATATATATATATATATATATATATACAAACCTCTAAATCAAATACAAGGATAAATCCATATCTTCTCACAAGAAAAATGATGAAACAACTTTGATCATTTCAAAGAACTTTAAAATAGTTCTGCATTCATAACTTGAAGGAATTTGATGGGAATACTTCAAGAATATCATGCTAAGAAATACCCAGATTAGAGAAACCATTAAAATAAAACCCTGAAGTAGTTCTTTGTGGAGTTTAATTTATAAAATATATTAAACAATAGAAAACATCTCAACAAACCAATTGACTAAATCTTCATAAATAAAGCTTGTGAAGAACAATGACTAAATTCCCATGAATCCAATAGACAATTATAGCTTACATTTGGATCATATATATGGATTTAAATACTCCATTATATTATATAGAAAAGTCTTGGAAGAATAAAAGAGAAACACTAAAGAATCTCAACCTTGTGCTCAATTCAGAAATACAAGCATAAAGCCTTGAGAAAAATAGTGTAGAAGAAAAAGAAGAATAAAGAAGATGGAGATATTTATTTTCTGATCAAAATATTGGTTGCATATTGATGGATGTAACCCTTTCTATTATGATCTTCTTCTCTGATAATGCAACCTTTTCTAACCCTTTGATGAAGTACCTTCTTGTTTTTTTAAATCTTTTCCTCGAACTTATTGATATAGTTAGGTTTTTCTCTTCTTGAATTTCCCGTATGATTTTCTTATTTAAATATCCACTTTAATTAATATCTCATTAAATACACATTAAATAATTTGTATTAATTACATTCGTGCATTGAATTGCTCATTTTTCATGTTTAGTTTTTTTTTTTTAAATAGACTTTTATTTTTCAAAAAAATTAATTTATTGCCTTTTAAAAAAGAGGACTATATTTTAATTTTATGGATGTTATCTTAAATTTCTCAGCCATGGAAACCAATTTGTATGTAAATTTCATCATCTCATATTTCCAATGATTCTTTCTAATAAATATTTTGATTTCTGGATCTCAAGATATGAGCTCTTGAAGTCGAGGTACCAAGCAGATTATTAGCACACCATAAAATATATTTCCAACTGTTATTTAACTTTATGAGAATATTATGGCCAATTTTAGTTCTTGAACCTATTCCATCATCTTCCTCATCTAATTACCTTTCGAATGAGGTATATTTTTCTAAAAACAGAGGCCGAGAGATCATGATACAAGCTCAGGAAGTCAAAGACTCAACCATCGTCCATTAATTTCGTGGGTCATTCTTAGCCCTTGATTTAAATTTTTATTTTATTCTAAAATTCCCATACCGCATGCATTTTGGTGGTTGAAACTTCGTGTTTATAATTCAAATTCATTCCTTATTATTCATGTGAATAAAATAAGCTTATGGAAAAGGAATAAGGAAAAGGAAAATAAGAAAAAGAAATGGAAAATGAGAATATGAATATGAAATGGCTAAGTATGGGATATGTGGTATAGAGAGTAGAGTGTAAGAAAGAAAAATGGTTAAGTATGAGAAGAGAAGTGAAAGAAATATGAGACTAAGTATGAGAGAAATGACTAAGGGAACATGAGAGTAATGAGAAAAATGGTTAAGTATAGAGAGTAGAGTAAGAATAGTAGTGAGGAAGAAGAGTAGAGTGGAAGAGGAGAAAATGACTAAGTATGGAATCAGTGGAAGAGAGTAAAAATGGTTAAGTATGAAATTAGAATATGAGAGTAGAGTGAAAGAGGTAAAAATGGTTAAGTATGGAAATGAGAGTAAGGAATAGAAGGTATAAAAATCGACAAGTATGAGAAGTGAAGAGGATATGAGAGTAATAATAAAATGAAAAAATGACTAAGTATGGGATGATATTATAAAGAGAGGTGAAGGGATAAGAGATGAAAATGGTTAAGTGTGGATATGGATGGAGATGGAAGGTGAGAGAAATGTCTAAGTGAGGAGAGTACTTAGTCAAAAATTCAAAAATGGAGAGGAAAGTTGCACCATACTTAAACAAATTCTTCTTACCATTTTTCAAAGTTCTCTTTGCAATGTCTCTCTCGGACTTCTAAAAAAAATATGAATATCTTGGGCATACAGACTTAGATTTTGATTCTGCAAAATGCATGACAAATATGAGACTGAAGGATACGTAATGAATTTATAATCATTCAAAAATATTCTTCTTCCAATGTCGTATTTTTTGTACTATACCAGGAGTGGAAAAATATAGGTGACTACATTTTTTTATCAACATGTCAGTAATATTAATCTTCGATTAAGGCTAGCATCTTATCCTTTCCAAAATGTCCTGCCAAACCACTACTGTGAAGTTCTATAATAATATTTTCCCTCATAGAACCAATTGGAATGCATAGTTGTTTTCTTTTGAAGAGGTATCCATCTTGCATAAAATATTCACCCTGGGTAAGATCCATGTTCCCAGCGAATAGATTCTTCAACTGTTCCATAATCTCCCAAAATTCATTATCAAACACATAGAGTTCCTTTAATGCTTTAATGCAACAATTACTTGATTTTCCATAGTTTTCAAAACAATAATGAACTAGCTCAAATCTTTGCAACTTGATTATACTATCCTAATTTGTGCTTCAGAACAAAGGTGTAGCCTTGTAAGAAAGAGATCCATTTGTCATGTCTATTGTTCAATTTCTTTTGGGTTTTCAGATATTTTAATGCAATGTTATTAGTAAATAACACAAACTCCTTCGACACTAAATAATGCCTCCAATGTCATAATTCTTTCACAATTTCTTAAAATTCTACATCATATGTGGAGTAGTTCTTTCTTAACTCATTCAACTTTTCACTAAAATATGAAATTGGTCTACTTGTTTGGCTAAGTACAGCTCCAATGCCTACATAAGCATCACAATCTACCTCAAACACTTTATCAAAATATGGTAAGGACAATATAGGATCCTTGATTACCTTATTCTTTAGAAAATCAAAACTTTCCTCAACTTCATTGGTCCACATGAATGTCTTTCCTTTGGTGCAATCTATTATGGGTGCTACAATACTACTAAAATTTAAAATAAATTTTCAGTAAAAGTTGGCCAATCCATGAAGACTTCTTACCTTTGTTATTCTTCAAGGAATAGGCCACTCCAAAATTTCTTTGACCTTTATTGAATCCATATTGACTCCTTCTGCTGAGATGAAAAAACCCATAAATGCCAAACTTTCTTGCAGGAACTTACATTTCTTCAGGTTTGCATAAAACTGATGTTTTCTCAACACATCCAATACCATTTTTAAATGTTGCAAGTGATCTTCTTTGTTTTTACTGAAAAATATGATGTCATCAAAATAAATGACAACAAACTTACCAATATAAGATCGAAGCACAGTGTTCATCAATTGCATGAAAGTACTAGGTGCATTGGAAAACCCGAATGACATCACCAACCATTCATATAGTCCATCCCTAGTCTTGAAGGAAGTTTTCCATTCATCCCCTTCGTGAATCCAGATATGGTGGTATCCACTTCGCAAATCAATTTTACTAAAATTTATATCTCTAGCTATCACAACGATCAAGTCATCCAAACGTGGTATAGGAAACTGATATTTGATGGTAATTTTATTGATTGCTCTGCTATCTGTGGACATCCTACACGCATTATCATTTTTTAGAACAATGCCATTACAACACATGGACTCATGCTTTCTCTTACCACACCTTTATTTATAAGTTCTGTTACTTTATGGTTGAGCTATGCATGTTGTGTAGGAATCATCCTATAGGTTTTTTGATTAGATAAAGATGATCTTAGGATGATATTTGATCCGGATTATTTTTAGCACGAAATGAGAGTAGAGATATAATAAAGAAATGCACATAGATATCGCAGATATTCAATAATATAACAAAAATGTATCAGAGATGCATCCATAAACAAAGATATACAGTAATACACGATTTCTATTAATGAAAGAAATGTACAGAGACTGTAAAAATACAGAGTGAAAGACTCGCTAGAATGGTGGCAGCTTATCTCTGAGAAGAGATGTGACAGCTACTCACATTCACAAGAAGATGATTACAATGAGGCTTTGAAGGTATTTTTACAATAAACAAGAATTCCAAAAACCCTAGACATCCAAAAACCTAACCCTAGGATATGAAGCGCCAAAAGTCATATGGGCCCCGTTTGGGTAAGTTAGTACATTAACTTCTCAGGGTCGTAACTTTTGCATACGATCTCTGTTTTAGGTGTATGATAGCCCGTTGGAAAGGCATAGTTGAGGAGATTCATTTTGGGGATAAATTATTCTCTAGGCCATTATTGATAAGATTCATCCAGAAAAAACTTCATTAAGGCCCTCAAAATGGCCCCGAAAGTTAAAACTGCTAAAAATAGTAAATTGCCAAAATTGTCAGAAAATTGTTTTGAGCCAGTTGGAAAAGGTGGGTGGCCATCGATATCCACCTATGTCAACATCAATGTGATGTTGAATATCCTTCTTTGGTTTAATACCATTAGATAGTTCATTAGGGATAACATCAACATATTCTTCTAGTACCTTCACCACTTCAGCAGGGATTGGTATGTCTTACCTTACTCCTTTTTGCATTATTGATGCATAACATAATCCTATTTCCTTCGTTTCCTTAACAAAATATCTTTCCAACAAAATATTCTCAAATTTTCCTTCTGTTGGATCATGTTTTCATTGATTCCAATGGTTTGATTATGTGGGATATTGTTGGATCATACGTCATTGATGCAAATGGTTTGGTTTGATTGATGTCATTGATTGATGTCAAGTAATTGATTGATTGATGATTGATGAACAATGAATATGCATTGATGAGAAGGATATATGTCCAAGTGGAAACCAATTTATAAAGATGGATCATTGATATTATGCATTGATGAGAATGATATATGTCCAAGTGGAAACCAATTGATAAAGATGGATCATTGATATGATACATTGATGAAGATGGATCAATGAGTTTTCATTGATACACGATGCATAATTGATATATATGATGCAGTGGTGAATTGATGCAAAGATGAATCATTATTGTCTTATCATGGTTGATAAGTTGCACAAATGGATGAACTCCAAAGTGGTCTCCTTATGGTAAAATCCCTCATGGGAAGACGCTTTACGGATTGAGTTATCCTAGAAGAATGGTTGGAGGACCCATGCTTGCATGTGGATTAATGAGATGAATATCAATGAAGTTGTTGGTGAAACTATCCTAGATGAATAGTGCTTGACATGCCATTTCTAGTGGTATGTGGAATGTCACATAACTCCTCACGGTTTGAGAGTTATGGCTCTACAAAGTTGAAGGACCCCCATATGATGGCTTGAAGCCCCAAAAGGTCAAAGAAGTCAAAGTGCTTGAAAAGAAGAAATCATTATTTAAATGAAAAAGTAAAGTGACCAAATTAAGAAAGATTATTTAAATGATAAAATGAAGTGACAAAATCAAGAAGGAATATTTAAATGATAAAGTATTGGAGAACTTTCTATTCATGGAAAGTGGTTAACCCTAAAATAAGGAAAATAGGTTAATGACCTGGAAATGGATTAAGTAACCTAAAATGGGTTAAGTGACCTAGAATATGAAAGTATAAATAAGAAGCTAGGATCTCTTGTAAAATTCACATTTGGTGAGAATCCTTTTGTGGATCAATGGAGAGCTTCTTGTGAATATCTTGTGGAGTATTGATGGAGATATTCTTGTGAGAGAATTCTATTGGTGTGGATCTCTTGAGAATGATTGAAGATATATTCTGAGGAAGAGAGCGAGAGGAGGATCTCATGAATGCATCAAAGTTTCGTCAATGTTGGATATCTTGACGGCAAAATTCTCGGACTCACAGAAAACCCTATTTTCTAATGTCCATGTGGGTTTTCTATGTATAGGGTTTGTGTACATGCAGGCTGGTTGTGTATAGGGTGAGTGTACATGCAGACTGGATGTGTACAGGGAGCATGGATTAGATAAAATCATGGATATTTTTGTTTGAGTTAGTGCCAAGCTCTTGGATGATGAGGTAGGTTCCAGATATGCATTCTATGGCCTCAGATCTATCACTGAGACACTGGTATGGTTACATTATTTTCTGGATGGATACTATTGTTTGATGTGTTGTGAATGCTTAGGGAATTCTTGGTATGGATTCTATGATGTGGTTCAGTTTGGTTGATATACTAACTTACTCGAATGGGGCCCACATGACTTTTGGTGCCTCATCTCCTAGGGTTATGTTTTTGGATGTCTAGGGTTTTGGCATTCATGTTTATTGTAAAGAGGTCTTCAGAGCCTCATTGTACTCATATTATTGTGAATGAGCATAGCCTTCACATCTCTTCTCAGAGATAAGCTGCCACCATTCTAGCAAGCTTGTTTTTAGTCTACATTTTACAGTTTTCAACATATTTCTAATTTAATAGAAGTCAAGTTTTATTGTATATCTTTTATTGTTTACTATGTCTCTATGTTGATATTAAGAATATGTGGTTTTATTTCGTTCTTCTTGTAAATCTGGATCAATGGTATCAGAGCAGTCTGGTCCTTGTCATTTTTTTTTAATGCATATCCTTGACGTGGTCATGGTATAGAGAGTTGGGTCTCAAGCTTGTTTCTCTTGAGGAAAAAGGCTCTCACACGCCCAAGAAACCATCCATGGCGGGTGAAAATAAATACGATAAGATAAAATACCCTTTCAAAATACTGCTCAAGGAAGCCCTTGAGTGACATAGGAATGAGATGATGGAAAAATTTGCACAAATCCTTCGACGGTTGTTGACAAGCGACACATCCACCTCAAGTTGAGGTACCGCCCCCTTCAAGGTACAGATAAATTCTGATATTCCTATATTTTAAGGTCAAATAGATGCAGATGTCATAGATAAATGGTTAAACCTTCTAGAATGGTATTTTTCTATCCAAAACTTTTTTGATAGAGAAAATATTACATTTTCACTCCTCAAGTCTATCCCCCATGTCAAAGATTGGTGGGAGACTTTTTGTGAGCAAAATGAAATAGAGGGATCCACATTATTTTTCAGTTGCACCCACTTGGAGTTCCTTCATGGTTGTTATTAAGGAACAATACTACCCTATTGGAATTTATGACGACTTGTATATAAGATGGACCATACTGCTGCAGGAAAGAGACCAAATAGTGCCAGAGTTCACCAATGTCTTCCATGCCTTGCGCACCAAGATGGGTATCAAATATTCTAAGAAATATATGATGCTCAAGTACCGCGATGGTATACATAGGTACATCCGGATAAAAATGGTGTTTTTGGACATCTCATCCTTGGGCACGACCTATCAATATGTCGTCAAAATCGAGCATAATCTTAAACAAAAGATGCGACAGTTTGGTTTTGGGAGATTCTCACAGCAGAAGAAGGGAAAGGGAATCCAACACCTATAGAACAAAGGGCATAGAAAAGATGAGAAACCTCAAGAAACCCAATCTAGGCCACAAGCAAAGAAGGAGAATGGGAATATGAAGAAAGATACCGGTAAGTGGTGCAACTTCCATAAGAGCACCTAGAATAACAATGTTGATTTCCACTCAAATCATTCATTGGTGGCCAAGGTAAAATCCTTTGAATCAGATGCGGGTTCCAACTTTGATTTAGAACCAGAAACGGGGAGACAGATCATTGACTCATAACCCAGTGCCACCATTGCTACCGCCAAGATCCAGCCCGATGAACCTGATGATCCAGAGGAAGACAAATGTCTCTTTCATTCATAGATGTGGGTGAAAGGAACTCCATTGTACTTCACCATTGATAGACGTAGAAAGAAGAACCTCATCTCAGCAGAGGTCATCAAGAAGATATCCCTACCAACAATGCCACACCCACAACCCTACACCATCAGATGGCTCTGTCAAGGGAGAGATCTTCACGTTAACCAACAATGTTGTCTGTCATATGAAATAAAGCCATTCAAAGATGAGGTATTGTGTGATGTTTCTCCCCTTGAAGTTTGCGATGTTATTTTGGGACAACCTTATTTATGAAAATGTCATGTTGTATATGAGTCTAGGCCTCATAGTTTTATTATTACTTGGAATTGGAAATTGTACAGGATACCCAAGGTAGTCCCACCTAGTACTATTTCCTTGATCTCTTCCAAGAAACACAAGAATGTCATTTCTTAGACTGGGAAGTTTTTCTTCTTCATGATTCACTCTTAGAGTGATCAAAAGGTTGTAGCCACATCCATGACCTCCATGTCCTACCTACTAGGGCACCTCTGCACTGTCAGTTCAAGAATCCTATCGATCTGACCACCATCGCACTTCTACCCAATGGGCCAATCTATCACCACTCTTTTCTATAAAATGAGATAAAGCACCAGATCCAATAACTTATCCACAAGGGTAACATATGACCCAACTCATCACCTTGTGGACACCTAATTGTGTTGGTGTAGAATAAATATGAGACCTAGAGACTTTGCATCGATTATCGATCCCTAAATAAAACCACAGTCAGGAACCTATACTTGATTCCCTGAATCAACAATATCCTTGATCATATAAAGGGGGGTAAATAATTCAGTAAGATTGATTTGTAGTCTGGATACCATTAGGCCCCAATAGAACAGACATATGTATGGAAAACTTCCTTTAAGTCAAAAGAAGGTCTTTTTGAATGGTTGGTCATGCCATTTGGTTTGAAAAATTCCCTAACAACTTTCATGAGGATGATGGACGATATATTGTGGCATTTCACTAATTATTTTGTGGTGGTGTATCTGGATGACATCCTCATCTATAACAAGACTTGGGCAGAACACTTGCAACATATTCAATAGGTTTTGTACACTCTATGATAACACAAGCTATATGCCAACTTGTAAAAATGCTCCTTCGGCATGGACATGGTCCAATACCTAGGATACATTGTTGATGTGCATGGTGTGCATGTTGATCCAACCAATATACAAGTCATCTGTGACTAGCTAGCCCCAACCATACTCACCGAGATTTAGATCTTCTTAGGCCTTGCCAATTTATATCGAAGGTTCGTGTTTGGATTCTCTCATATTGCATGGGCCCTTAGTCAAATAACCAGGGGTGGTGGTACAGAAAAATTTGTGTCAGTATTGTCCCAACAAAAAGAATTCGATGATATGAAGAAATTCTTGTGCTCATCCCCAGTTCTTTCATTACCTAACCTACAACATCCCTTTGATATCAAGACATATGCTTCAGACTATGTTGTGGGTGAATTCCTCACTCAGCACGGCCACCCATTGGCCTATCATAGTGAGACATTATTAGATGTCATCCGTAAGAACCCTACTTACAATAAAGAAATGTACTCCATTATGCAAGCCTACCTCCAATGGAGGCATTACATTCTCTGGAAGGATACAATTATCCACACTGATCATAAGCCACTGTAGTTCATGCAAATAGAAGGAAAACTGTAGAATGAATGCCATCAGAAGTGGTCCACATTTTTGCAGTAGTTCCACCTCAACATCAAGTATAAAACAAGAATTACCAACCGAGTCGATGATTTCCTCAGTCGAAATCTAGTTGCAAAACTCACCACAGTGTTAGACTCTTACGAACACGAGACCTCTGGATGCACCCACCTCTATGAGACATATCCTGACTTCACCAACACATACCAAATGTTGGGCGCAAACATAGTTGTCAATAATTTTCATCTTCAGGATGGGATGTTATGCCATATGGGACATATCTGCATTCCATCAAGTGAGCAAGAAAAGATGATTTGAGAATCCCACTATAGTCGTGTGGTAGGACACTTCGGCATGGAAAATATAGTGGCAGTGATATAGTGAAATTTATACTGGCCGAAACTTCGATAGGATGTTATCAAGTATATCTGGTCCTACACTACATGCACTATTTCCAAACTGACCAATAAGAGAGAAGGCCTGTACACTCCTCTGCCTACTCCTGAAAGGCCCTGTGAATCCATCTCAATGGACTACATGTCGGGCCTTCTCTCCACCAAGTGGAGAAATAATTGTGTTTTTGTGGTTGTTGATCTCTTTTCCAAGATGGATATTTTGGCTGCCTACAAGAAGAGCATCACAACAGATGCCACTGCCAAGCTCTTCTTTGAAAAAGTGTTGGTACAATTTGGGATCCCACAAACCATTATCTCAGATCGGGACATCCATTTCCTCAACACATTTTATTCAAGCCTCTGGTCACTACTGGACACCAAACTCACCAAGTCCACTTCCTTCCACTCCCAGACGAATGACCAAACTGAGTTCGTCAACCAGATGATCATGCACATCATGTGCATGTACAATTCCAAGAACCTAGGATGAGTGTCTTCCCTATGTTCAACACAGCTACAACAGAACCATACATATCTCAACTAACCACAACCCATTTCAGGTGGGGTTGGGATTTCAACCATTGGGTCCCATGAATGTTGCACTACCCCTTGCGGCCACACATGAAGACTCGTTGCATGCTCCAATTAAAGATGAAAAATCCACCCGATTCATTGAGTGGATCCAACACATCCTCCAATTATAGGTTCATGATATTTCATAGAAGTCCAATGCTAAGTACAAGAAAAACCATGATCAACACATGGTACCACACCAGTTTCAAGTGGGAGACAAAGTTTGGTTGCACTTTCAAAAAGAATTCCTTACAGGGTGTTATAACCCTAAATTGCACCACACATGCTTACCTGGCATCAGGCCAACTCATATCCCTTCTTTGCCAAAACATTGCTAAACAACTCTTTGAAAATCCTCTTGAATAAAGGTCCACGCACCCTAACTCATTACTGCACGCATGTACACATTGGCTGACCCAAAATAGCCCGCGTGGATCGACAAAAGCATGAAAAAAGGAAAGTTGTCGACAGAACAAAAATCTATGGGTGATTTAACTGAAACTCCCGACCATGAATGGCCGAGGGTTCGTCCAAATACCTAGCTCCTTCTATCCTATAAAAGAAGGGGTAGGGTTACCATTTGGAGGAGGGAAAAATATAGCAAAGAAACTCTGTCCATTTACATATTCCATTGTCCCAACCCTTTAGCATTTCCTAATGCCAAAGGAGATTTAAAGAAAAGCAGTTGAAGGATGGAAGAAGAGGAGCCCAGGATCAGGTTCAAGGAGCGGTGGTCGGTCTCAACTTTTGTAAGTTGACTCATTTTAAGTAATAAAGAGAATGCTTTTCTCGTCCAAATTCATGAACTTTTTATGGTTTGATTAGTTTATGTTTGATTTCTAACCCGTTAGTATATAAGTAGTATGCATGCATAGTTGTTTCTCATATTGAATGCAGGTTAGCTTTGGAAGGAGCATTGCGAACAAGTAATCAAGCACAACGGAGGATCGACATCAAATGTCGGTAATGAGGTAGGTTGATCTTTCCATGCATTTACTAAGAAAAGGGTTTTTAAATCTAGGGATGAAGGTAGAAAGTAATTTCTATTTGATCATATCCGTATGCAAAGTCTAAACTCTATTTGCTAGTCCGTAGGGTGTTTTTCCCCAACAACAGAATTGGTGACCATACTGGGGATTAACTCTTTCGGGTTCCTGGAATTTTATTTAGTTTTTCGGTAGTTTAAAGACTAGTTTTTCTTGCCTGTATTTTCTTTTCTTTTCTGTAAAGTTTGAGCTAGCAGGGAGTCTAGTTTTCCATACCATCTTTCCCTAACTTTTGCTTGACTGTGTTTTTCGGGACCCATAGAGGTACACACAGCCTGCATAAGGCTTGCACGCATGTACCCGCACCATATCCTCCTACAGCCCACATGTGAATGCTAGCTGTAGAGGTATCAATAGCATGTAGGAGTTCAGAGAACCTCAGAGGCAATCCTCCTCTTCCTTGTCAAAATCACATATTCTTAGGGGGTTTTCTGGAATTCTGTCCGAGTCTCTTTTGCTAACAGTCCTATTTCAGATTGTTTTTGCCTTATTATTTTTTCCTTGCATTATTTTTTTTTTCTGTTAAAAAGAGTATCCAAGCCTTCAAGGGATCCTGGTTATCAATATCAGTGGTCTCTTCCTGGTTTGGTCTATCTATTTTCATTTATTATTAGACTTTAGATATACACACGACCTGTACAAGGTCAGCCCGCGTGTACACGCCCTCTATTGTTGTTCAACGCGCATTCGCACATGTGTTGTTTGAGTGACAGTCTCATGCTTGTACAAGCTACTTTTTGTTAAGGGTGAGGCAGTCATCCTCTCCTTTGATAAGAAGTATTCCTCTCAGGTGTTTGAATCTCTGTTTGAACAGTCAGTAGCTTAGGATTATTTTTACCCTTAGCTTTCTTTTTCTCATTTAAAACATTGTCAGAAATTTTTATTTTTTTTTACGGTTTTTAGACAAGGGTGAGAGTCATTGTTTTTACAATTGCTATTGTGTGATTTTTTAATCTAATTCTTTGTGATCTACACTTTAAGCCATAATTTTTTATCTTGGTTTTTTGCTTGTCAGTATTTTCCCTTTCTTGCTTTACTAGCACTTAAATAATAAAAAAATCTCTTTTCATTTTTCTTCTTTGGTTGAAGAGTGTGTTTCTGCATCATTAGCTAGGGAAAAGTATTTCATTTCATAAGTTTTTGCAGTTCAATTAGATCATAAGTAGCTCGTAGTCGAGTAAAATTCCTTTGAGTTTTTTGTTCAAAATCTTAGAAAAGTTAAAAAAAAAATCTTTCTTTTGAAAAGTTGTTGAAATTTTGCATTTAGTAAAAGTTTTGTTTCCATCTTTTTTATTCATTTTTTGCTTTCGTCTTTTACAAATCATCAATTTCACCCTCATACCCCTTGACGTAAGACAAATCCATAAAAGTAACACTAAATTTAAAATCTACTAGACTTTTATGTTTGTAGGGTTCACAAACTAGTTCAGGACTAGGGCCTTGGATTAGGTTGGAGAGGAAACTCTTCAAGGCCATTTAAAATCAAACATTGGAGTTTGAGATAGGGAGTGTCTAAGTCTAGTTTGATGGAAGTTATCTGGGACCCCCCTCTAACACAAGGGATAAACATGAGGTTGCATGCAGAAAGGTAGCGAAGATAACCCCTCCAAAGCCGGACCAATTGTAGTGGAGAACACATATAGAGGGCTTGTTTTGGGATTCCGTCGTTTGCATTTTCCACAGGGCTTCGTGGGTCTCGAATCTGTTCGAGGTCCTCAGTTTTCTTCTGGACCATTTTCTCTTGATACCCTTGAAAGGTTTTGGGCTTGATACCCTGCTCATTGTGGTCTACCCGACTTTCAACTGTACCCACCTGGTGACTATTCACGTGCTGGAAACCTAGTTGCCAATCTTTGTTAGGGACATACACAGGTGACTGCAGGGGTATACCGCAGTACCTAGGATAGACATTGGGCCATGATTTTCAGAGTATACCCAGAGGGTTCTTTCGTGTTCAAGTTGCACTTGCACCGGTAAGTTTCTCTAGTGTTGGCTGTTGTAACTGTTCTTCCAATTAATTTAGTGTTTGTTTGTCTTATCTTCTAGGGACTTTTTTCTTAGTGTGTGTTACTTTTGAGCATTTAGACTACCTTAGAGTGTCTTGTATCTTCTCACATATTGGAGGATCCTGAGCTCCTCCGGTCATGAAGGCTTCTTGGCTTGCCATAGGTTACACTGGAGCCACCCCCGCCACCATTAGGGTAGAAGCTAGACCAATAAGGGTCTTTTCAAGCGACCGGGTTGCAAACGATTGTGCCCGAACAACCCCCAGAGGAATCGACCATTTTGGACCTTGAAGCAACTGCTCTTGGCTCAGTTGAAAACCCAACCATTGATCTCTTGGCACCTTTTACTATACCAATTCAATTTCATGAGCGCCAGACAATGGCGTACACAGCATTGGAAACAAATGTTGTTACTTCTTCTGGGAATTCTTTAGTTCCCACCATAGTTGTCACCACAGGAGAGTCATCTCCTAACCTACCATCATCGGTCTGAGCCACCATGGTCTCGATCACAACTACTTCGCACAGTGGTCTGAACCCATCTTTGGCAGCATCCACAACCCCTTTTACACCTAGTGCGACAGGCCCTCCATTCTCATACGGTATGCCTAGTTCGGGTACAAGTCTTGTACTTTCCTACTCCACCTTACAGACTTTGGGTCTGGGGGAAGGGAGCTCTAGCGCTCCTCTGCAAGGTCACATGGGGGGAACTATTGTCCCTTTTAATGTTTTTCCTTATGCAGGAGGTCATATCCCTCCTTTGTCCCCTTCACTCGGTGGTTCGCATCAGCAATCCGCCAAGCAACCTACACACAATAGTTTATTTGGAGCAGGGAGTCAAGGACCACCTTCGCATAGTATGTCGAAAGGTTCGACACCTTTTTCTTGGAATGGAACATTTGGTAACAACATCTTCTCGTCAGTCGCTTTCCCAACTGGGGGAACCCCATTTTTTGACAATCTACTCTTATGTAGGGTACTATTCCTGCACAGGGGGCAAACCTAGCAGGACCTTGGAGTTCAGGGCAAGGATCCGTTCCCTCCTCCGGAATGTCGATCTGGGGTAATTCTTTTCACAATCAATGGAACCCCGAACAAACTACTATGCCTATCCCCATGGGACCGGCATGGGGTAATCCTTCCCAAAGTCCTTCGAATACAATGCATGCCCAACAATCCATGTCCTATTTGGGAAATCATTCCATGATGTCTCCACAGATGAAAAATCCTTACACCATCTAGGGCCATGGTTTCTACCAGAATCTGGGCTAGCAGCCAAAATTTTCTTGGCAGCCTGGTGCCAGTCAAACTCCAAGACCCTTTTTCCTAGGTTATCAGTAGCAACCCAAACTACCATTCCTGGAAACTTTACACTTTCCAGATTTGACAAGGTTGTTGAATGACCCTATTTGTCACGATCCACGTTGGCCTCCTATGCCGATGAAGTTGCCTTCAGACATTCCAAAGTTCAAAGCCAGGCCTAATGAAGATCTAGGAGATCATGTGACTACCTTTCATCTTTGGTGCTCATCTAACTCATTGAAAGATGAATCCGTACAGTTGCTATTTTTTTAACATACTCTCATTGGGAGTGCCACGAAATGGTACATTGAGCTCGATCGCTCGAGATACTCTTCTTTTGGCGAACTGACGATGGCTTTCCTTAACCATTTCCAGTTACCTGTGAGATACAACATTGGCATAGAGCTACTCGCTAATTAAAAATAGACAATAGTGGACCATATCTTTGATCACATCCGAGAATGGAGATGTGGGAAGAGTTTAATCAAGGTACCAGTCCCACCAGCATTCCTGCGTTTCTTAAGTCTTTGGTCCGAAAATTATCCAAAGACGTCATGAAATCCGGAGTTTTCTTTGAAGGAGACGCCATCGTGAGGGCTCAATAGTTTGAGCTCATCTATTCTCAGTTTGGTTTATTATACAACATCTTTCCATATGTGCCACGTTCAATACTGGATAAAACTAGACAAAGAGTTGGACCACATGCCGATGGTATTGTTGGTTCAACACAAACCAAGCCCATTGAGCAATTGACAAAGCAGTTGCAATAGTTACCCATACAACACACAGCGGCCAACCAAACTACTGCTTTGGCTGCTCCCCCTACCCAAACATTGGAGGTACACACAGTGCAGTCGACTAACCCAAAGGCCCCCCAGTAGCCTGAAGGGAAGAAAAAACAATGAAAGAAGGGTAAGGGGGATAAAAAAACCCAACGATAATGCTAGCGGGGACAACACTAAAAAGGAAGGTGAGGTATCCTTGCAACTTGTGTGTGGAAGACCACCCGACCCATCTATGTCCTCGACTTGCAGAGGCCCAAACATTTGTCACGCAGCAACAACAAGCGGTGTTGACTAATCCCTTTCAACATAGGAAAAATCTAACTCAAGCCTCTGCAAGCACGGAAGGGGGCAACCAAGAAACCTGCCCACCTCTGAACAACCCCTCGTCTACAAACGTACATATGGTTAGGGGTGATTCTTTCATATCAACTAGAACGCATGATTATAGTAAAACAAGTGCTTCTGAGAAGGGAAAAGAAGCTGACCTCCCATCTCTTCCTTTACAGATTGAGAAGACGTTGGGAGAAACAATGACACACATTCCAAAAGGTGCATTTAAAAAGGCTTCTCATAACCCAAATGCAAGGGACGCCCAGAACTACTATGTGGTGGAATATTTATCACAAACCCCTTGTACGATGTCTACTTTGGAGGTCCTCCAATGTTGCCCTTCTTAGAGGAAAGCTTTGTTAACCTCTTTGGGCTCTACTGAGACTTGTAATCCGGGTACCATCATGTTAGATACAACCGACTTAAAACCTCATCTTCCTTAACACCTAGCATTTCAGATAGTAGTGGCTTACCCCACGAAAACTTTTACATCGAATATATTCTACACGGTGGTCAACGAGGGTGCCTCGACATGCATTATTTCATTGGCATGTTGGAAGGCCATTGTTCAGCCTGTTTTATCTCCATCACCTACTCTCCTCACTTCTTTCGATGATCGTTCGTTCCAACCACATGGCATCGTTCCTTCTTTCCCCGTGCAGTTAGGAGGGAAGATCGTGTGTGTCGAAGTAGAGGTAGTCGATTCTCCCCTCGACTATAACCTCTTGTTAGGAAAGAGTTGGACTTATGCTATGCAAGCTGTGGTTGCTACAGTTTTCCGGGTCTTGTTGTTTCCACATGAGGGTCAGATAGTGACCATCGATCAATTGCCTTTCTCCAGACCTGACCCAGCTTTGGGGGCATCCACGGTCTCGATGATTGATAATACTCAACCAGGTGTCGTCAACATAGGAGTGGGTTTGTGCCCATATTTGATGGGTACCTTCGTTTACCCACCTCCATAGGGCGATATCAAATTTATATATAATCACCATAAGGTTGAGATTTTTCAAGTTTCGTCGTTTCGAACGAATTACTTCAAGGATCCATGGATTCTTCCCCCCCCCATCAGCCATGATGGATGAGATAGGGCACCTCGGCATGTCTGTGCCCTTGTCTGTCGCTGAAGTAGCGTACTCTTTAGTCCAGCAAGCTTCAGCTAACACTGATCTGACTCCTGCACAATAGTTAGATCCACTTCTAGATGAAGCAGTAATTGAAGCAATGACTAGTTCGAACAAACCTTGGGAAGATCTTCATCATAGATCATATTTTCTCCCAGATTTAAGCTGAATCGAGGTAGGAGAATTCATTGTGACCATGACGGGAGATCAATCGTGTCCTATTAACCTCCTAGCTACACATGAAATTTATGCTGAGGGCAATATGGAAACTATCGCTAAAACTATACCAATCAACATCTCCCAAAACACTGGCATTGTGGAGAACGTCTTTGTCCGAGCAGATTGCTCCCCTGAAGAGATTCAAATCTACACAGATCTTTTCAAAGAATTCTGCGACGTTTTTGCATGGTCTTATGAGGAAATGCCAAGTATTGATCCAAAAATAGTTGAACATGAAATCACAACGTATCCTGATGCCAAGCATGTTTGACAGAAACTTCGTCCAGTTAATCCCAAGAAAGCAGCAACCATCAATATTGAGGTTGAGAAATTACTAAAGGTAGGTTTTATCTATCCTATCCATTTGACTCAATGGGTGTTGAATCCTGTGCCGATTAATAAAAAACAAGGCACGATTCGTGTATGTACTGATTTCCGTGATTTGAACAAGGCATGTCCCAAAGATAATTTTCCAACATCATTCATCGACCATATCATTGATGAATGTTCTAGTTGCGAAGCCTTTTCTTTCATGGATGTAATTTCGGGATATAATCAAATCCAAATCAAACCCGAAGACCAACACAAAATGGCATTCATTTTTCCATGGGGTACATTCGCATATCATAAGATGCCTTTTGGTCTTAAAAATGCTGACGCCACCTTCCAGTAGGCCATGTCTTTTTATTTTCATGATCTCAAGCATATAGTTGAGGCCTATCTAGATGATTTAGCATCACGATCTCGCAAGAGAACGAATCATCCTACACACCTTAGACTAATCTTCGAATGTTGTCGCTACTTTAGGATTTGCTTGAATCCAAACAAGTGCAGCTTCTGCGTAATGTCAGGACGTTTTCTAGGTTTCATTGTATCAACAACAGGGATCATGGTCGATCCTCTCAAGGTGGAGGCAATAATCTAGTTTCCCCCCCCACGCGCAATCCTACAACTTCAGAGTCTACAAGGCAAGGCAAACTTCTTACGACGCTTCATCGCCAACTATGCCGAAATCACCAAGGGATTTATGTGTTTACTGAAGAAAGATATTCCCTTTTTCTGGGACGAAGCCACTCAATGCTCTTTTGACGCATTAAAACACGCCCTCACAACTGCACCTCTTCTACGACCACCTAACTATAACAAAGATTTCTTATTGTATCTGCCTGCCGTAGAGTCAACCATTGGCATGGTTTTAGTTCAGGAAGATGATTTGTTCTCAGAATACGTGATCTATTACCTGAGTCGAGGCATCGTAGGACCATAACTCAATTATTATCATATCGAAAAACTTGCGTTGGCAGCAGTTCATGCTGTTCAACGGTTTCATCATTATGTTCTATTTCGCAATACCACCATCATTGCTATCGTGAATCCATTCCAGTACATGTTGACATGACGGGTTATAGGTGGAAAAATTAGTAGATGGATAGTCATCCTCGAGGAATTTGACTTAGAATTCGTTTCAACGAAGTCCAAAAATTCATTGGTCTTCACAGAGCTTATTTCGAAACTTTCGGTTGAGTTAGGTGACGTTGTGCCTAAGGAATCACCGATTCGGGGAGATATGTTTTTTGTCACATATTTAGATCCATGGTACAAAGATATACTTATCTATCTCCAGACTTTGAAGTGCCCCACCTCGGCTTCTCTTGATGAGCATCGGAGTATACGCCATCAGGCTAAGAATTATCTCATACTCAATGATACGTTGTATCGGAGAGGTGTAGACTGCATCTTACGTCAATGTCTCACACATGAGGAGGCAGTCATCATGCTCAACGATTTCCATATCAGATCTTGTGGCGGTCATTTGTATGGGCTGGCAACAACCCAAAAGATTCTACGAGCAGGTTACTTATGGCCGACACTTATCAAAGATTGTATAGAATCGATCAAGAAGTGCCATCCATGCCAAGTATTTTCTCGGAAGATGAGGGCACATCCCACTCCGATGTTTCCTGTCATCATAGTTGGTCCCTTCACCAAGTGGGCGATTGATTACACTACTTGCCACCCCCCATCAGCAAGGGGGCACCACTATATCATCGTAGTTGTAGACTACTTCACTAAGTGGGTCGAAGCTATGCCAACATTAAAAGATGATGGAGAGACTGCAACTCTCTTTTTATTCAACCAAATCATAGCAAGGTTCGGTGTTCCGAGAGAGAATTTAATTGACCATGGCAGTCACTTTCAAAACCAAATGGTGACCGAATTAACATCAAATCTTGGGTTATAGCAAGAGCATTCATCGCCTTACTACCCCAAAGCCAATGGGTAGGTAGAGGTTGTAAACAAAACCCTTAAGACTATTCTACAACGAACTATCAACTCAACCAAGTCAAATTGGCATTTGATGTTATACTCGGCATTATGGGCTTACCAAACATCTGTTAAGACTGCAACTGGTTTCTCACCTTTTCAACTCGTTTACGGGTTGGAGGCAGTCTTGCCCATCGAATGTCAGATCCCATCTCTAAAATTGGCGGTACAATTATTTCCAGACACTTCTCCACTTGAAGAACGATTAGTACACCTTGAGAAGCACAATGAGCAGTGTCATGATGTGGCCCTGGCCAACGAGGCTCACAAACATAAGGTCAAGTGTCAGTATGATAGGTCCTTTCATCCTCGGATTTTCTTTGAAGACGACCTTGTCCTGGTCTATGATCAAGATAAGGACCCCCTGGGGGAAGGAAAATTCAAACCCATGTGGTTCGGACCCTTCATCATAAAAGAGGTTTTAAAAAAGGGTGCTTATCGTTTGGTTGATTTTGAAGGGAATGCTTTGGCGAAGCTTAGAAATGGGCTCTACCTCAAGAAGTATTACTCATAGACAGGTCACTGTGGGTAACGTTTTGTAACATATGTATAGTCTTTGTACTATTACTTTTTAGTTTCTTTTAAGTGTTATGGACATGTCATTGATGTTATCTTTCATAAATATGGAATATGTCAAGTGATTTTGAGGTGTTCATTGGGTATGCAGACGATGCTAGTCAGAACACTTGGAGGCTCTCTTCCGTGGCTTGGGTAATCTTTACACCTCAGGGCCAGTTGTTATCTTCCAGAGGTATATGCTTAGGTGACACCACAAATAATGTTTCCAAGTATAGTGTAGTTATTGAGTTGCTTCGTGACGCCCTGTCATTGGGTATCTCTCATCTTCGGGTCTATCTCGATGCTCAACTGGTTGTGTGACAGCTAAACAAAGTATACCGGGTTCATGATCCAACTTTACACCGACGATTCCTTAGGGTACGTCTCTTAGAATGAAACTTTGATTATATTACATATTTTCATGTTCCTAGGAGATTAAACCAAATTACAGATACTCTAGTTAATCAAATCTTAGATTGGCATCTTGCACACATATGAAACATTTACATAAGCATGTAAATACATTTTTACACACGTGATCCACAAGACACAAAAGATCAAAAAACCATATATAACATCATAAAATAACCAGAGAACATAGATGGACGCAAGCGCCTCAAAAATGGGACAAATAATGAGTCACAGGGCTTATGCCCTCAAAAACTATATACAAGTAAGTGCTCGTGGCACGTAAAAAGTCTAAATAGGTTCAAGGCCTATGGGCCCTGTTATAATAGTCCACAGCATGGGCTAAACGCCTAAACAATCAGACCCACGTCCGAGGTGCCCCCACTACATGAGGTTGCATGGATGGCGGCAGGTCCTCTATCTCTGCCATCAGGACTGTGCGAGTGAGTGCAGTGAAGTTCCGCTCAACTTGTCTAAGGACCCTCTCAGCCTCCTCGGATGGGAGGTTCCCTACTACTGCTACTCCCCCAGTGGCGGAAGCTACGACTTTTGACCGAGGATGATGCATGTTCCATGCATAATCAACAGGTCGCATGGGTCCCACGTCTGCATGCAACAAACGTATACCCATCAAATACTCTGGCATACAAAAAATTATATATATAACAAAAATGACATAAAAATTACATATTCAAACAAAAACAAAAAAACTACAAAGGTGGAGACCTACCCATCTCCCCTTGCTCCTCACCAGGAGGCACGGGTATCTCAAGATCTCTAGAAAAATCTATCCTTGCATATGGGTAATCCTTGATCATAGGGATCTACCATGACAACCACAAAAATAAGTCATCATTGAAGGACTCATTGGTCTTTCCACCACCCTGTCGGGGTAGTAATACTGCCCATCTACACACTGCAGGGAAAGAAGCCTGATGTCCTCATACCACTTCCTGAGGACTAAAGCTCAGAACTCTCTCAAAGAAGAATGAACCAAAAATCGTCCCAAACCTGAAATTCCTCTGTGTCTGCTATCAACAATCTATCAATTGCCTCTTCATACACTCCAGTAGTGTGGTACTCCAGTAAAAAATCTGTGCATTCAAGCACTGGATAGCATAGTTCATCTATGCGCAAGATGCTTGATGCAAGGCTGTTGAACCGGTAATCCACCCAATCAGTAATAATATCGCCTGTAGCGATGGGTTAGTGATCTTACTGATGGGTACCTGGGAGCTCACACGGTTAGTCCCAGCCTCACAATGTTCGACTATCAGTTCTGATATGTTATTTAGTCCCATAGGAAACGTCCTAAAGTTGACTGGTTCCCCTCTCCTTGAGAGGCCAGTCAAAAAGTAGATATCCTTGGTGGTGGTCACCAGTGATTGCCCCTCTAGCATGAAGGCCTCTGCATCAAGGTGCCAGTAGTCAATCAAGGCATTCAATAGCCTTGGTTACACTCGCATAAATGGACACAGGAAGAAATTAAGTAAACCAAATCGCATCAACATGACCACGACATTTAGATCTCCCGTGACCAACTCACTGATTGCTTCATGCTCCCTTTCCCTCCACTGGACATACATCCTGCCAACACAACAAAGTTCAGGGGGGTTAATAGGCAATTTGGTTCTTTTTTCTATAAAAAGGGGGTTCACGCGCTCTGTTTAAGTGTCAGTCATGTGTACACGTGGGCAGTCTTTACTCTGCCTGTGGGTACATGCGGCCTGTCCATAGACAACCCATGTGGACCTAGGGCCGACCTTTTTAAGGTTGACGCCCAGCAAAAAAATGAACTTAAAGGAAAAATTGAAGAATTGAATAGCTATATAGGGGAGTTTGTACTTACTTGGTCCAAGCGAAAGTTCATTTAGTCCACTGTAGCTCCCGGAATCACCGTTTTTATCAAAGGGGGTCTTTTGGGTCCAGAGTCAATTTCCAAATTAGCAATGGTGATAATGAGCTGCCAGCTTCTATTTATAGATTTTTTGGCCTCTTTTTGTCACTTTTTTGGCTTCCCTTATCAGTTTCTTTATACCAAAAACCATTTCGAGTGATTCAGGAGTTATATGGGAGGAATTTGATCGGGTATTGGGACACTTTTTTTGAGTTTTGAGAAAATTTTGACTGGCTAATCAAGTACTGGATTGAGTGCATTAACTCTTGGCATTGAAACAAATACGTAAAGCCATTGGATCAATCATCAGTAGTAAGTTGCTCCCCGTCCATTTATCTACTGAATACTTCTTGGGCCTTATTGGGTGAGTGTAGCGGGCGGGTGTCGGTGGTGACGCTCTTCATTGAATGATGGTTACATGAGATGGCTCGTATCGGGAGTGAGCTTATACCTCGATGAGACGATGATGGGTACGAAATATGGGTCGTCCATGAAATTTTTTCCAAGACTCAACTTGAGCATATAGGTTAGGTTACTACCCTAACTTTTGTGTCTCGTTGCCTTTTTCCTCTGCTATAGGATCGATCCCATTAGGTTGTGACACAGAACCATCATATATGCCTTAGAAGTGTCGCAACTTGGTGGTAGAGCTTACCAGAACATGGATTCCCTAGGCAGGTCCTAGTTGCATTATGGTGTCCATGCCGTCTCTAAAATACTGTAGGATCGGGAGTCCTTATAGTCTTTCCTGAATATGAGTTTGAGCCTCATTTGCATAATTCTTCTTCACTCTTTGTCTCACCCTCAGGACTCCCAAAAATAATGGGTCTCCTTTTAAGCCCTTTTCAAGCCCTCTAAACATGAAAAGATTGTTGAGTGATCTTGTGGCCTTTCATGATCGTTAAACTGAAATTTGAAGTCACGTCTATCCAGTAGTAGTTTACAAAGGTATACTCTATAGAACTTTCGTTCTTTAGAAGAGTACTCTCAGGTATAATTTTATCCCTTTTTCAGGCCTGAGGGACTAAACTTACGAAAAAGAAACCCCCACGGAGTCCATAGTTAAGCTCTTTTCAAACTCCCTAAAATTGAAAAGATCGTCGAGTGACCTTGTTCTTTAACACTCGTTAAATTGGTCCAAAAGAATATTCCTGATGGAGTCCATAGTTAAGCTTTTTTCACTCCTTAAAAATGAAAAAATGGCCGAGTGATCTTGTCCTTGTCACACTCGTTAAAATGGTTTTGAATCGATGTCTAATCGATGCTAGTTTACCCTTCTTTCGAACCGACTAGACTATCTTCGAAAAAGGAACCCCAATGGAGTCTCCTTTTATGTTTTTTCAGACTTTCTAAATATGAAAAACCACCGAGCTTACCTTCTCTGGGCTCATTAAACTTACATCGAAGGACGTTACCATTGTGTGTTTTATCAACTGCATTTGCATACCTTATCCACCAGCATTGTGATAGTTTGCTTTTGCGTCTTAACACCTTTGGCCGCAGGAGGATTTTTCCTGAGTATCATTTTACTAGAACATCAGTCTTGTCCTTGTGCCTTGAGCTTGTATGTTTGCAATACTCGTTCCTCCATTGTAATGTAATATTCCTTTATTCTTTTTCCACAATTATTGAAAAGAAAAAAAAAAATCAAATATACCCCAAAAAGAGGAACGGAAAAGTATTTTTTTTATTGGCAACATAATGAGTCACCCTTGGATAAAGCACATCTGTCCATTTGTTCATCAGACTATGGGATGTATTATGACCTTAGGAAGATTTTCTTGCTACATAGAGTTGTGTCCTCCACCGTTTGGTTATTCTTCCAAACATATGGAGAGTTTGTGTTGCCTCCTGCTTCGTAGACTTATGATTAACATATATGTTGCCTGAGTCTCATCACTTGTCATGCTATTGTCCAAGGGAATTTTTTCACTAAGCCTGAGTCAGCCCCTCTACAATATGTCTCTTGTCCGCATACCCAGCCATCCTGAATGACCAATCAAGTCTTATTCAAAATCACTGAAGCCTTCAATCTGATCATCAAGATTATCACGACGAGCCGTCAAAGACCTCTAGGTAGTGCAGTCGTACACTCATATTACACTCCTACCCAAGTTTTGGAAGATTTTGAAGTTGTTTCTCAAGCTCTGACGATCTCATCTCCAGACATCAGGCCGAATCAGCTTCTGGAAGATGGATACTCTATATGTATATCTTTCTAATTTCGAGATGTAGCTCCACTGTGTATTGTTTGCGACTACTCTTTATAGTTATTTGACATGGATCTACAGTGTATTTGATTGGTAGACATGGTTCTATTTTATCCTGAGCATGGGTATGCCCGCCTCAGTGAGACATTTTTTATTTCACAAACGACACCTCCTGGTTCCTGATCCTTGGGCTCAATCCTTCGGCACATTAGTAAATATTGGTAATGTATTTTGGCCATCAGATGCTCTTCTGACCTCACACATTAGGGGGCATCTATTATAATCCTAAATTTCACCACACATGCTTACCTGGCATCAGGCCAACTCATATCCCTTCTTTGCCAAAAACCTGTTGAACAACTCTTTGAAAATCCTCTTGAATAAAGGCCCACATGCCCTAACTCATTACTGCACACGTGTACACACTGGCTGACCCAAAATAGCCGACGTGGACCGACAAAAGCATGAAAAAAGGAAAGTTGCTGACGGAAAAAAAAGATATGGGTGAGTTAACTGAAACTCCCAGCCATGTATGGCCGAGGGTTTGTCCAAATACCTAGCTCCTTCTAGCCTATAAAAGAAGGGGTAGGGGTACCATTTGGAGGAAGGAAAAATATAGCAAAGAAACTCTAACCATTTACATATTCCATTGTCCCAACCCTTTAGCCTTTCCTAATGCCAAAGGAGATTTAAAGCAAAGCAGTTGAAGGACAAAGGAAGAGGAGCCCAGGATCAGGTTCAAGGAGCAGTGGCTGGTCTCAACTTTTGTAGGTTGACTCATTTTAAGTAATAAAGAGAATGTTTTTCCTGTCCCAATTCATGAACGTTTTATGGTTTGATTAGTTTATGTTTGATTTCTAACCCGTTAGTATATAAGTAGTATGCATGCATAGTTGATGCTCGTCTTGAATGCAGGTCAGCTTTGGAAGGAGCATTGCGAACAAGTAATCAAGCACAATGGAGGATCGACATCAAACGTCGGTAATGAGGTAGGTTTATCTTTCCATGCATTTACTAAGAAAAGGGGATTTAAATCTAGGGATGAAGGTAGAAAGTAATTTCTATTCGGTCATATCTGCATGCAAAGTCTGAACTCTATTTGCTAGTTTGTAGGGTGTTTTTCCCCAATAACACAGGGCCTCATCAGAAGATTTTTCCACTCCTTTATGGAAATTACACCATCACCAAGTCTGTGGGTGATAACTCTTTTGAGCTCAACCTTCCCCCCTTCCTTGGATTTCACCCAATGTTCGATGTGGACCTCCTTCGACCTTATTTTCCACCATTATTGGACACCTCGGAGATAGAAGAACATTTGACACCAACACAACTCAAAACTGATTGCATGGAACATGAATCCATTGATCATATCATGGATACACAGGTCAAGGGAGCTCGCCAATAGAGGATCCAACTTTATCAGGTTGTCAAACAAGGGAAGCTCCTGCACCAAGGCAAGTGGCTCACCCGAGGCCAAATTCAACAAAAAATTCCTCATATGATGGGGGAACTCAACGTAATGGAGACCATTGCTTCCTAAGGGGGGAGGATTGATCCAGGAGGATCTCGGTGGCCATCCACCTTTTCCAACTGGCTCAAAATATTTTTTTGACAATTTACTATTTTTAGCAGTCCCAAACTTTCGGGGTCATTTTGAGGGCTTAAATGACGTTTTTTTATGATCAAGCACCTCAATGATAGCTGAAGGATTTGATTGAGCCCCCTAAATGAATCTCCTCATCAATACATTTCCAACAAGCTATCATGCGTACTAAATGAATATCTATGCAACAGTTATGACCCCGAGAAGTTGATGTACTAACTTACCCCAACGAGGCCCACATGAATTTTGGCGCTTCATCTCCCAGGGTTAGGTTTTTGGATGTATAGGATTTTGGAATTCATGTACTCTTTTTCAGAAATCACCATTGACCTCTGTATCACAAAATTGTCCCCCATATCCAGCAAGACTTCTGATTCATCTCCTTCTTCTTCAATCTTAGCTTTGACCAAGTTTTTTCTAGGTTGGTGTCCTTGTTTCGGCTCTTAAATGTTATAATTTGAGCATTCAAATGCTTGATGACCCTCTACACCACACTTAAAACACACATAAGGTCCTCCTCTGCCACCATTGTAACCTCTATGCCTATGAAAACCTCTTCCTCATAGTTTATGCATGTTACCTTGTCGAGTACCTTCTACTTTCTCAGCTCCTTGGGATGATTCACTTTTGCCATATTTAAAACCAACTAGCAAGGCAGGAAATATACCCCTCCTTGCTCCTCTATTCCTTTGAGAAAACTTTTTTTTTTTTTTTCCTCTGCCTTTAAGGATAATTAGTATGCCTCTTCCACACTAAAGGATGAGCTTGGGATAACCCTTGTGCTCAAGCATGCAGACAAAGAATTTCACACCTGTGACAATCCTAGTACTAATACGTCAACTTGCTGGTATTTCAATTATTGATTGAGATACAATTATCGAAAGAAAACATACATGCAATAAAATGATGGCATGAAAAATAGTTTCCTTAGCTCTAATCATTAATCACACACTAACTCAATGATTTTATTTCCATCATTATAGACAAGAACTACACAAATATTGAATCAACTAACTTATCAATAGATTCAAAAACTCTTACTCATTACAACATCCATTCATGAGATAAATTTAGAAGTAATTCCTTCTTAGATCCAATCACACATGCATTTGATGAAAAATAAAAGTTTGTCTTCGGTCCTAAACAAGACTTCTCAATTAAGGTAGTTCAAAAATAGTTCTTTACAATTCCAAAAATGAGGGTCTTTGCCAAAACCATCGACCCTTTATAAAAGGTTGATCCTCTTATTTATAACAATTCACTAAATAAAAATAATTATCAAAAGTGTAAGCTAAGTAAAAAAAAACATCGCGACATGACACTTCCATCTCTCTATCTTCTAAGAGTCATCAAATAGTTTCATTGAAGTGGATGAATCTTCTCATACTCTGACCATTTGACGAAGATTTCCTCACATGTGTTGGCATACGGGAATTTGTGTTGGTCCATCCAGGACAAAAGGATTTCTTTTACTTCTACTGCCCGTGCCCGATGCTTAACTATTTTAACACTAATATTGTTCGAGCCTTGATCGGGTGCTCCATGAACTGTTGTACTTGACCTGGCGCCATGCTCGCCACCTTTTCTATCTCTACAGTCCATTCTGAGTATTGTTCTACATGTTGTTTGACTATTTCTTGCAAGTCGACAAAGTCCTCAGGTGAGTCGAATTCTGGGAGACCGATGTCTTTCATCTCCCAATTAATATTGACCCAACTCCTTTCGCAATCAACCCATTTTTCTTGAATCTCCCACTGAGGTACTTGGGCCATTTTCACCCAGTATTCGTTCATCTTCCTTATGCGATCTATGTTGTTGTCCCTTAGCACGGGAATGTCGTGCTCTTTGACGTCTCAACCCTTTTGAACTGTGTTGATGTAATCAATTCTCTCCAGTGCTTGGTGGGCCTTCTCATACCATCTTTCCACGTCTTTGCAAGTCACTAGCACCATAAGGGTGTCTTCTTGGAAGTTGGTTGTCCCTGCAATGAAAAGGTGTCGTTCATTCATGAATTTGTCGTAGGTGTCTTGGAACTCACTTCTCAAAAACACCGTGGCTTGTGTGGAGTCCTGATAGTATTTCTCCCAATGGTGCAGATGTTCCAACTCCTTTAGCACAGCGACCAACTCCTCTTCATATTTTATTTCTCTATCCAGGGTGGCATCTGTGATAGCCATCTCTGCACAGATAAGATCAGACGTCTTGGCATGCTCTCTGCTGATCAATTTTTCCTCTGTGGTCATGAGGATTGAACTATCCAATGTAAGCCTCCTCTTCTTAGTGGTTCTCTTCATGATGGCTTTCCTCTTTTGGTCATAGGCAATTTCTTATATATCGGTGACCTCATCAACAGGTTCGGGGATTTGTTGTTCTCTCCAAGTTAGAGTGTTTCCTAAGCTCCCGACTGTGTATATTTGTTCTAGGATGGGTTACTGAACCTTTTATATATCTCTTGATGGCTCGACTTATTGTTGTTTCTCATTGGATGGTAAGGTATTAGCCAAAACTGAGGAACCAGGGGTAGGTTCGATACTTCCTTGATAATTGGCTATTGACATACCGATTTCCTATTGTGTAATTTCTTCTTCTTTTCCACCCAATCCTAGCTCATCCCTCGAGCTATCCATTGGGGTTCCCACTATGTCAAGTGGCTCAGCTTCTAAGGCACTTTCTACCTCATGCTCTCTCTATAGACGACTCTGAACTGGAGCATCGGGACCCGAGGTAGATTCTCTCTTAGGTTCTTTCACCTCCGTAATCTTCATTGGAATCACTAGAGACAGCTCTAAAATTTCCTCATCATCATAGATGGTTATCAAATAGAACAAGCGATTTGTTACACTTATTATCCCCAATTTCCTCGCTATCTCGGGATGGGTTAAAATTTTCCCTCGTGATCTGATCTGTGGTGGTGGAACTTCAAGGTTTTTTGACCTGGTGATTTCTTCAAGTTGCATTGACTCTAGGCCACTTGGTTCTCCTCATATTTCGATTGGGTCATCATCAAGAATCCTCATCATTTCTATCAGATCAGGGTCATTTTTCAATTGATGAATTATTCTTTGTGCCACTTCTATCAAGAGTAATCCCCTTCTCTGTGCCTTTTCCATCTTTGTCGCTCTGATTTATTCCCTGGCTCTGAGGGCCTCTTGAGATGACTGCTCTATTGTTACCACATGTTCATCCATGCTCATGGCCTTGAATCTGGGCATATTTGGGTTGGCCATTCTCTGTACAACCTCATCCTAGTCCTAGGCGCACTCTGTGAAAATGTCATCCTCAAACTTATCATGGGCGTATGACCAACATGATGATACCTGTGAAGCATGTTGGAGGACCAAGCCTTTAAGGTCGTGCTTGCAGAATAATCCTGTTGGGAATATGAATTCAAGTTGGCTCAACCCTTCTTGTTTCTCTTGAGCAGTATCCTTTACCATATAAAACCCCACATGGAAACCATAGGGTATTAAGCTTGATTATTGTCCTTGACTAATGTGGCATTATAACCCTGCAAGATAGTCTGATAGCATATTTATCCCACAACGATCCGGTCAGGGACATGAGTGGGTAGGATATGTGGTGCTCCGGTGTCCCCAAACACCCTGATGTAGGTTGAGAATTCGTCTAAATACCAATAACCTACATTTGCTACCATTTCTTGCCTGTTGTGGATAATCTTGGTCATTCCTTATTTAAAATAATAAAATGAATGTGGGCGATGAATTCATTGCAGATGAGTGCGTAAGATTTTTTTAACCTATTCTCCCAAAGTATGTTGAAGTAGATGTGGATGGGGAGCTTCGCAACATGCCAACTTAAATTCATGCCGACGAAGACATTCTTTGTGCAGATGACACCGAGTAGGTACGAGGACATGTAGAAAGTGGGTGTTTCCCCTTCTTTCGGCGTCTGAGCCTGTTATACATAGATTCTCAATTATTTATAAATGATTTCTCCCCAGTTGAAGATTCTCCTAGAGATTGACACTGTGTGTGAAAAAGGCATGCATGCCTCATAAAACTTGGAGTGGTCCTTTTCTCCATATAGTCGACAGATGAGAGCCATCATATAGATGTATGGATATCTCAGGTTAACCATCCCATACCAACCATTTCTTCGGTTGGTAAACTTCTTTTCCTCCTTCCACCATGAGGCCATCAACTAGATCATGCCATGGAATTCATAGAACTTCACCGTGAAGTCCATGTTTAGCCGCTCCTCTAGGTTCCTGATCTTGTAGTATTTATGGACTTTTGTTAGGAGGAACACTCCAACACACCCGCCAATCTCATCGTTGATCAAGCACTTCTACCCATCCATATGGTTGATTAGCAATTTGAGAACCTCTATGCCAAAGAAAACCAAGGTTCTGATGGCCACCATGTGTAGAGACAATTGTCGGATGTTCGGGAAAACTTGGTCATCGAGCGCCCTTACGTTTGGGTCATTGTGTGGGATAAAATCTGGGTATTCTTCCTAGCTAATTCTGTTGAAGAGGTCCCCCCACTATGGGATCATTTCTTTGGATTCAATTCTTTCTTTTGTATCACCTAAGGTCAGAGGCTGGACAAAGTATTTCTTTGTTGATGTCTTAATGACAAGCTCTTCCCTGGGAGCATACTCCAACGGCCTTGTGATCCCTGGAGAAGAACCTTCACCTATTTTAACTTATTTTAGCTTGGTTTCTCTCAGAGGGAATTTGGTGGTTTTATTTCTCAACAACATATTACCTACAGCTAGAATAGAGTTTAGAGACTGTTCCAGAAAATCAAATGCATATATAAATTACAACCAACGAATTAACAAACTTGAACACATACCTCTGCAACTTGTTTAACCTAGTTTTGACAATCTGAGGGTCAGTACAATCTCAAGATGCTCACTTTGCTACTTTAGATGCTCTAGAATTCAAACCTGTGCACAGAATGAATTTGTTCAAAACCATTCTAGAGATTTAAACTGGGATGGACTTACCTTGTCGCACCAACCATTCAATTTGAGTTATGAGTGTAATTTCATTAAATCTGTCATGGGATCTTCAAGGATGTTTAAAATTAAATTCATCGTTGGTTGATGACACAGAAGCGTGTGGTAATATGTCCTATCGGCGATTTCAAATTGATGTTTTTCAATCGGTGCACGAGGTAGCAACAAATGTGGGATCAAACATTAACGGGTCTATTAAATGTCCAAATCTGATTGTATGTTATGCCGCAAACATCGCATCATTTCGGTAGTCCGGTTGGTGGGTCGGTGGCCAGGGTTCTGTTTCAAACAGTTTCCGTTGATACATTCTTGCAAAATCTCTGACACCAATCGATATTGACATACAGAGCTGATGTGGCAAAGATAACTAGGAGGTGTGGCTAGGACCCAGGGAAACTTAATATGACTCGAAACGAAACTAGTTCATACGACCCCCTACATGGTAAATACGCATGGCATTCGAGACTGGTGACTTCATATGTTCGTGTTAATAAAAATAGGGACGTTCTTTAAGATATACATTCTAAAACCCAATCCTATCTTGTCGAAACTGAAAAGTATCAAGAATCAGTGATCGATGATAAACCTACCCAAGTGATCTTGGATCGACTCTCTTGAAAACTTCTTGATGACGAAAATGCATCAGGGATCTACGATCGGCGATATGCTTGTCGCAGAAAAAAATGATGGTTTTAACCTTTCTAGATTTCCCCGACCCTGACGAAACACATCGGTCATCCGAAATTGGTGATTTCTTTATGACTTTTGTCAAAGTCTATCCCTCCCATATTTTGTCGATGCCAAAGGGGATCGAATCTCTCTTGAAAATTTGTTCGATTATCTTATGAAAACCAACTCCGCCTTCTACCGATGTTGATGGGGATTGGTGCTCAACGACTATTGTAACTGTGGTTTCTTTACATGTTTGAATTTTTTTGGCATTGAACATGAGTGCGCTAGGTGCCATGTTTGATGTCGATTCTCAATTAAGGTTTCAAGTTCTTTTTAGACATGAGGTTTCACAATTTCAAACAAACCTAAATGATGATAAGAGTCATGAAAACAAAACAAAGATAAATCATTCCCCAAAGTGAAATCGATTCAGACAGTGAAGAAAACAAGTGGTACCCAAAAAGTGATAAAATTTCATAAGGATTTTAGGGTGTTTTGAGTTCTCAAGAAATGGTGACTTACTGGGAGAAAGCATAATCTTTGTTACTTCCCCGTGCTTAGCTGATGAAGAATTTGGTTAAGAACTTAACTATTTTTTTTATTATTAGAGTTTCTTCTATCCTTGCGTTTGAAATCCCCCCGGTTCATGAACCCGTGCTTTCATGTGGGGTTTCAACCTTTATTCCACCTTCATTCCCTTTAACCATGACCCACACCCTCTTTTGACAAGAACCGAGTAAAGCATTCATTGGCACCAAGCCTTTTAGTTATCATCATTCACTTGTTGCGGTGTTGCTTTGCTGCCTGAGCGTGCATAGCCCCGACGTCATATACCTTTCTCCACTGCTAGTGAGAATCCATAGACCTAGCAGAGTTATCTACATACCCTCTCCTAATTTTCACTCATTCGATATAATTGATTTGTTTTCGGTAGAGATGCCCTGAGAGAGTAGGAGAGGAGGACGTCTGTTATCTACAAGATGAGATGGTTAAGGTGAAATTTTTCTAGCTCTGTCTTGAGGTACATATGGTCCTTTCCATCTTACCATATTTCCCTTTAGGTTTACCAGACCACCAGGAAAACACTTCATCACTTTCCAAGGTTTTCTATTTGCAAAGGTTAGATACAAAACTCCTTTTGGACAACAACAATTCACCCAGTGTTTCTTGTGTTGTATGTAAGCATGAGTTAGGAAAAAAAAATTCTATACTGTATGAATTAAGGTCAACCAATGCCTTGAGGAAAACAACTTCAGAGTGCAAAAATACTACAAAAAATAAAACAAAAATAAAGGACTTTGCAACATGCCAACTTAAAAATAAAATAACATGAAAACACACACACATTTTTTTTTAACAAAAATATTTTTTTAGGGCTTGGCCATTCACTGGGAGGAAGTCGGGTTCCTCCCTCAGGTTTTGCAACTGATATGTGTCTACCCCAAGTTTCTTGGCTACCTGAAAAGGTTTGAGCCATAGGTTATGAAACTTCAATTATTTTCCCTTTGGCTCATTCGCTCTATCCCATTTCAGGACTAAGTCTCCTACTTCAGAATTTTTCTCTTTGGCCTTATGCTTGTCAAACCAACTTTTAACTATCTTCTGATGAGCGATGAACTTTGGTTTTTCTTTATCCCTTTATTCTTCTATCATGAGGAGGGTATCAATTCTCTGTTGAATAATGGATGAGGGTTATTCTCTAGAACCCTGAGTAAGCTAAAAGGATGGAAGATATAGTCTGTCGGGAGAATGGCTTCTTGTCCGTATACCAGAAAGTATGGGGAATTCCATATAGCTTCATTGGGTGTTACTCTATCATCTCATAAGGAATTATGAAGTGAACTATACCAATTCCTCCGATTGTCTGCAACTATTTTCTTCAATATCCTCAATAGTTTCTTATTGGTTGATTCTGCCACTCCATTCCCCTATGGAAAGTAGTTTGCAGAGTATCTGATTGTGATTCCTTTGTCTAGAGAAAACTCTATTAATAGGGTGGAAGAAAAGTAAGAGGCATTATAAAAAACAAGAAAGGAAGGCATACCGAACCTTGTGATCAATTTTTGTTCTATGAATTGGATTACCACCTTTTCGTTTACATGAGTTAGAGGGATGGACTCTTCCCATTTCGTGAAATAGTTCGTAGCAGTTAGTATGTATCTATGTGTTTTTGAAGAAATCAGTGTAATTTATCCTATGACATCTAACCCCCATTGCTCGAATGGTTCATAGACGACCATAGGTTGGAGTGGGACAAATGCTCTCTTTTCCCTCCATGTGCTCATTTGACAAGTTTTACAGTTTCTACCGTGTGTGTGAGTGTCTCTAAACAAAGTAGGCCAATAATAACCATCTCTTAATATATTGTGAGTGGTGGTATTCCATACAAAGTGTCCACCTACAGGACCATCATGGATATTCTTCAGAACCTTGTTTGCATCTTCACGTTCAAGGCATATTAAAAGTACCCCATCATAATTCACACAGAAGAGCACCAAATTTATGAGGCGATATTATGTCAATTTTACTTTGAGAGCTCTCCTTTCCTTGGGGTTTAGGTTTTCTGGGAAAGTACCGTGATGCATGAGATAATTTAGTTTCCCATACCAAGACTCCTTCCCTAGGGTAACATATAAAGCTTCACTACACCATAACGCCAATTCATTCTCCAACTTGGGGTCTTCATTTACTTAGTCTTGGGCTTCAGTGACCAGTTTACACAATCCTTGTCCCTTAACTAGTTTGGCAGTTTTTATATCTAGATGAAATTCTTGGACCATTGCCATCCAGTTTCCTCTTCTTTTCCGCATCTCCTATTGAGTGAATAGGGATCAGACTGTAGGATGAGGCACAATGACTTTTGTGTGTTTTTTTAGGATGTAAGATATGAAATGTTTTACTGCCTTGTACACCGCATAAGCATGTTTGTCTATGGTAGGGTAATTTAGTTTGGACCCTTGGAGATTAGTGATCATAAATGAGACAGACGCCTCATTGTTGTCATCATCCTTCTGAGTCAATATTGTAGCTAATGATTGGTCGGAGGCAAAAGTATAGAGGAAAAAATATTTGCTAAAGTTCGGACTTCATAACATTGGAGATTGAGATATTGCAGTCTTAATATTGTTGAAAGCACTTTTTTGTTCGTAATCCCACTTAAATTCAACATCTTTGCAGATCATTTTTTGTAAGGGTTTGATAGTTTCAATGAAATCAGGGATGAACTTCCTCACAAAATTGATTTTCCCAAAGAAGGATTGCATAGCCTTTTTGTTGTGGGGTAAGGGAAGCTGAGTTATTGCCTTAATTCACTCTAGGTCTATGTGAATTCCTACTTGAGATATAATATGACCTAGTAGTTTCCCTTCCTCAACACCAAATATATTTTTCTTATGGTTTAAATATATACCGTATTTCCTACACCTTTCGAAAATATAGGTTATGTGTCAGATATGATCTTCTCTAGTCTTTGAATAAACAGTCACACCATCCAAATAAACTACTACACATTTTTTGATTAGTCCCTAAAAAGCTATGCCCATGGCCCTTTGGAAGGTTTCCCCTGCATTAATTAACCCAAAGGGAATGTTTTTATAAGAAAAGGTTCCCCACTTGGTTCAGAAGGTAGTTTTGAATCGATCGTCCTTTGAAACTAGAACTTGGTTGTACCCTGGAAAACCATCCAACAGGGAGAAAATATTAGAACCAGACACAGTCTAAAAGAGTTTCTCCATTGGTGGGACTAGGTATTTTTCCTTTTCAGATTCTCTGTTGAGGTTTTTGAAATCCACACACAAGCATATCTCCCCGGACTTTTTCCTGACAGGAACCAGAGTTTCTACCTAGGTAGAGTGTCTAACCTGAAAGATAATCTTAGCATCTAGTAATTTCTTTAACTCCTGACACATGAGGGGTTCCAGAGATGGGTGGTACTTTTAGAGATTCTATTGGAAGGGTTTTACTCTAGGTTTTAGTGTGATTGTGTGTTGAATGATGCGAGCGTCATAATTATTCAAATATATGTAGGACCACGCAAAAACATCTTGATATTCTCTTAAAAGTTTGAGATAGGATTTCCTTTCTTCTTTAGATATTGTCTTGCCAAGATTTATATTCTTAGGGTTCCTCGAGGTTCCTAGATTTATAGTCTCATACATGCGACAGGAACTTCCTATCTTTGTGTTTGTTGACCCTTTAAACCTTTCCCTTAAGTTGAAGAGGTTCTCCAAATTGGATACCTCTTTCGGTATCATTTGAAACCTTGGTTTGTTAGCAGATTGATCTGTTTCACCTCTTTGTTCATGGGAATCAGTTTCTACTAGTTTCTCCTAGAATATTTCATCGTCAATAGCTAGGTCTTTAAAATTTTGTTGATTGGTTAAGAATTTTATGATTTGTTCATCTCCTTCAAAGACCTTCCAATTAGAAATATTGTTGGGCACTGATTGTTTGTAGAGTAGCTCCATAGTGAAACATGAGGTTTCATAGTCTTCTAAAGGGGATATCCTCAAGGAAACAATGGTCAGGGAATAAAAAAGAGTGTTCTTTGTTTAGGGAATCGATGTAATGTTGAAAGATTCAAAATTTTCTATTAGCCTGTGCACTTCCTATTGATAATTTCTCAGGTGGGGAGAGTTGCAGTGTATAGTGTTCCTTACTTGCCTAATGATAATTTCAGAATCTCTGAAAACCTTTAGTTGTTTAACGTTTAAGTCTATGGATTTCTTTAGCCCTTGCACTAAATCTTCATACTCAATGGTGTTATTAGTGCATTCAAATTCTAGTCTGCAGGACAGGAAATTTTGTTTCCCCTTCAGATCAATGGGGATACACCCCACTCCTGACCCTTCTTGTGACTTAGACCCATCAAAGTACAAGGTCCAAACTTGTGAGTGAAAACCATCAACTTCTCCTTGCCTACTAATTTCTTCCTCTCCACCTATTTTCTTTGTGGTTTCCAATAGAGGTTCTTGACAGAAGAGGGTTTCTTCCACCGTTGTCAGTACATTTTCTTGAAAAGTCATTTCGGATTTTTGAGTACGAGGAACATCAGATAAGAGAGGGGAGAAATTATTGAAATCGGAATTACAGGAGTAGTTTCCTAGCATAGTGAAATTTGTCGAAGAGGGTTCATTGAGGGCTTCTAAATCGATGACAGTATGTTTGAGATACCTTTCCCTATCGATCCTAATCATGTTTGTATGTCCCTCTAATGGAAACCAAAGGTGAGCCCAGTCTATGCTAAAGTATCCATTCAACTTTTCAGATCAATATCGACTAAGTAGCAGTCCATATGCTTCTAGTATATCTACTGCAATGATGTCAATTACTTGAACAAATTTCGGGTGTGTCGCCATTATGATCATGACATCCTTGAATTCTCCCATAAATTTCATTTGGGTTATGTCCAGTTGTATCACATGTTTATCACTTTTGAGAGGGACTTCATTTAATTTATTTCAGATATATAATGGCATAACATTAGAGGGTTCCCTTGAGTCAACTAAACAATTATGGAGGTTTATCTTCAGAGCAAGTGTTTACAACTGGTTTATTTCTTAGATCTGTGGGGGATTGATTTTCCCCTTATTCAGTGTTTTTTATAGGAGTCTCTATTGTCTTCAAGGCTTGTAACAGAAAGTCCTTTTGTTGGGGAATTCTACACATGTCCATGACCAATACATTTTCCTTTAATATTTTTAAATATTCTACTATGTTGTAGTATAGCTTGGGCATTTCTCATGTATGGATGTTTATAGGATTTCTTTGGGAGACAAAAGGTTCTTTTGGGTGATTGGATGTTTATTTTCCTCTCGAATTTTTGGAAATGGTAAGGTCGTCTGAGACTGGCTGACCCCTACTTCACGTTTTCACAACCAAGACCTCAATAGGTGGTTCTTGAACCTCAAATATATCATCGGAAGGAATTTACAAGTCAGGGTCCCACAACAACATGGTTGTTTCTTCCGATGGGTCAAATTCTTTGTGATCAACAATATTTATCGCTAAGCCAATTGATTGCTCGGTAAGGGAAACCTCGTATAGGAATCGATTGGCCATCAAATTCATGGCAATCACCCATTATGGACAGTCTCTTTCGGAATGTTTCTCTTGATGATAAGTATAGAAAGAGTCAGATGCTACATTGCCCAGGTCAATGTTTAAGTTGGCTTGGGGAGGTTCAATTGCTTTGAATGGTGGGTTTCTTTTTAAAAATGTTTTATAGGGCCTTTGGCCTTGGTTTCCTTACCCTGCACCTTCTTTTCATGTCTATGATTTCATTTGACAACTTATTTATCATCCGTTGTAGGTCCTCTATGTCTCCACTTCCCTTTTCGGGCCCTTGTTCTATTTGTTTCCCTAGGGGTCTATTCAACTAGAGTACTCCCTTGGGTGGAGGTTGAGATTCCTTCTTAAATAATGAGACCTGGCCCTCTTTACATACCTTCATTTGGAATTCAATTTCTTAGGTTTCCTTGGAATTCTCATCTAGGGTTGTTTTGGCAGCCCTTTTTACAAACACAGAATTAAAAGAAGGGAGAGCATTAGTGTATACTTGGATTTGCAAATCCTGAGTGGGTTTAGCTTTAGATTGGAATTTGTTCAGGATAGTGGTGAATCATTGATTGAAGTATTTAACCTTTTATTTTGAACTCATGGTGGCGACGAATAGTTTATCCATTAAATCCCCTATAGTGGTTTCTTCTGCAAATTTGTCTAAAAAATATTTTTGAAACTTCGTCCAACTAGTTATGGACCCTATAGGAAAGTTAAAATACCACGTGGAGGCCAATTTCTCAAAGGTATAGGGTAAAATCCTGCATAATACGTATTCATGTTGGGAATTCATTAGTCTAATATCTAGTATGAACTTTTTGATATGGTCTTCAGGCAATGTTGAGGTTTCAGGGTCAAATTTAGGGAGCAACTTTTATGGATGTTAGGGAAGGTTATGTACTCGTCTGGGAATTTCTAAAGCATCTCTAGCCAACCAAGGTTTATTATTATGAGGGGGGTTTCCCCTTTCTTCATTATGATCATTTTTATCCTCCATGTGTTCTGACTCTGAAGCTGAGCGATCCGAGTTAAACCCTTCCTCGTCAAAATCATCAGGCTCAGAGAAGTTATCAGGTGGTTTTTCGAGGATTAGATTGAGGGGATGTTCGATCTCGATGAGGGTGAAATCTATCAGGTGTTATACTGTGTGGACAAAAACCTAGTCAGGGGTGTCGACCATTGGTTCGCTTACTTATTTTCTATGAGGAAGTAACAGAGCTAAGGGTAGTGCTCCGATTTGTCGAGTGTAAGATCTTGTGATTCTTATGAACTGGTTCAACTCCTCGTGAGGAAGATCATATTAAGGTATTTCATGGAATACATGTTCTTCCTCTTGCTGGTGTGAGTTACTCGTTTCAGGAGTATTCAGTGTATGTGGGTTGTCTTGAGAATGACTAGCCATGCATGTAAGATGTTTTGAATCTATAGGTTGTGTGAAAAATTATATCAGAAATATTGTTAGCCATTCATTTATTCATGCCCTCCTTCTAGCACCAATTTTGTTGAGGGGTCCTAAATCCCTTTAACTCAACAACATGAACCAAACCTGCCACCGAGGCCTAGTTAGACTCTGTAGTGTTTGATAGTGGAATGGTTCTCCATATCTATTGATCCGACCAAATAATTGATGGGATTTACATAGTGATTGATAGGATATCTTCTTATGAAAGTTCCTCCTTCAGTTTAAACATTCTTTTTTTGTATTTTCTTTTATTAGATGGGTCTGATAAAAATATGTGTGATGGTATAAACCAGTTGGGTAAAAGGGGAAATCTTAACTACTGAAGAAGGTTGAGCTTGGGATAACCCTTGTGCTCAAGCATGCAGACAAATATTTTCACACCTGTGACAAGCCTAGTACTAATACATCAACTTGTTGGTATTTCAATTATTGACTGAGATACAATTATCAAAAGAAAACATACAAGCAATAAAATGATGGCAAGAAAAATGGTTTAATTATCTCTAATCATTAATCACACATTAACACAATGATTTTCTTTCCATCATTAGAGACAAGAACTAAAAAAATATTGAACCAACTAACTTATCAATAGATTCAGAAAATCTTACTCATTACAACATCTATTTATGAGATAAAGTCAGAAGCAATTCCTCCTCATATCCAATCACACATGCCTTTGATGAAAAACAAAAGTTTGTCTCCAGTCCTAAACATGAATTCTAAATTAAGGTAGTTTGGAAATAGTTATTTACAATTCCAAAAGTGAGGGTATTTTCCAAAACCATCAACCCTTTCTAAAAGGTCGATTCTCTTATTTATAACAATTCACTAACTAAAAATAACTATAAAAAGTGTAATCTAAGTAAAACAAAACATCGCCACATGGTGCTTCCATCTCTCTGTCTTCTAAGATTCATCAAATGGTTTCACTGAAGTGGATGACTCTTCTCATACTCTGACCATTTGACGAAGAGTTCCTCACATGTGTTGGCATACGAGAATATTTGTTGGTCCATCGGGGCCGAAAGGATTTATTTTACTTCTACTGCCCGTGCCCGATACTTAACTATTTTGACACTTAACTATTGTAATACTATTTGAGCCTTGATCAGGTGCTCCATGAACTATTGTACTTGACCTGACACCATGCTCGCCACATTTTATATCTATGTAGTCCATGCCAAGTCTTATTTTGTATGTTGTTTGAGTATGTCATGCAAGTCGAAAAAGTCCTTGGGTGAGATGAATTCTGGGAGACTGGTGTCTTTCATCTACTGATTAATATTGACCCAACTCCTTTCGAAATTGACCCATTTTTATTGAATCTACCGCTGAGGTTCTTGGGCCATTTTCACCCAATATTCAACCGCCTTCCTTATCTAATCTATGTTGGTGTCCCTTAGCACCCGAATGTCGTGCTCTTCAGCATCTCGACCCTTTTGAATTGCACTGATGTAATCAATTATCTCCATTTCTTGGTGGGCCTTCTTGTACCATATTTCCATGTCTTTTCAAGTCGCTAGTGCCATAAGGGTGTCTTCTTGGAAGTCGTCTATCCCTGCAATGAAAAGGTGGTGTTCATTCATGAATTTGTCGTAGGCGTCTTGGAACTCACTTCTCAAAAACACCGTGGCTTGTGTGGAGTCATGATAGTATTTCTCCAAATGGTGCAGATGCTCCAACTCCTTTAGTGCAGCAGCCAAATCCTATTCATGTTTTCTTTCTCTATCCAGGGTGGCATCTATGATAGTTATCCCTGCATCGATAAGCTCATACGTCTTGGCGTGATCTATGCTGATCAATTTTTCCTCTGTGGTGATGAGGATTGAACTATCCAACATAATCCTCCTCTTCTTAGTGGTTTTGTTCATGATGGATTTCCTCTTTCGTTCGTAGGCGACTTCTTGTATATCAGCGACCTCATCAACGGGTTCAAATATTTGTTGTTTTCCCCAAGTTAGAGTGTTTCCCAGGCTCCCGACTGTGTATATTTGTTCTAGGTTGGGTTCCTAAACCTTTTATATATGTCTCGATGTCTCAACTTCTGGTTGTTGCTCATCGGCTGGTAAGGTATCGGCCAAAATTGAGGAACCAGGGGCAGGTTCGGTACTTACTTCATAATCGGCTATTGAAATGTCGATTTCCTGTTGTGGAATTTCTTCTTCCTGTCCTCCCGATCCTAGCTCATTCCTCGACTTGTCCATTGGGTTTCTCGGTATGTTGAGTGGCTCAACGTCTAAGGCACTTTCTACCACATGCTTTCTCTATGAACAACTCTAAACTAGAGCATCGATACCTGGGGTAGATGCTCTCTTAGGTTCTTTCTCCTCCGTAATCTGCACTGGAATCATCAGAGACACCTCTGAACTTTCATAATCATCGTAGATGGTTAAAAATCGAACAAGGGATTCGATACAGTTTTTCTCCCTAATTTCCTCACTATCTCGAGGTAGGTTGAAATTTTCCCTGGTGATCTGATCTATGGTGGTGGAAGTTCAGGGTTTTTAGACCCAGTGATTTCTTCAAGTTGCATCGGCTCTAGGACACTTGGTTCTCCTCATCTTTCGATTGGTTCATCAACGGTAATCCTCACCATTTATATCAGATCAAGGTCATTTTTCAATTGATCAATGATTCTTTGTGCCCCTTCTATCAAGATTAATCCCCTTCTCTGAGCCTATGTCGTCTTTGTCGCTTTGATTTCTTCCCTCGCTCTGAGGGCCTCTTGAGCTGACTGCTCTGTTGTTTCCAACTATCCATCCATGCTCATGGCCTTGAATTTGGTCATATTTGGGTTGGCCATTCTCTGTACCACCTTGTCCCAATCCTGGGTGCACTCTGTGAAAATTTCATCCTCAAACTTTTCATGAGTGTACGACCAACAAGATGATACTTGTGAGGCATGTTGGAGGACCATGCCTTTAGGGTCATGCTTGCGGAATTGGCCTGTCGATAATATGAATTTAAGTTGGCTCAACCCATCTTGTTTGGCTTGAGCAGTATCCTTTACCAGATAAAACCCCACATGGAAACAGTAGGATATGAAATATTGCTTCTTGTCCTTGACTAATGTGGCGTTATATCCCTTTAGGATAGTATTATGGAAGATTTCTCCCATAATGAGTCGGTTTGGGACATGAGTGGGTAGGAGATGTGGTCCTTCGGTGGCCCTGAACACCATGATTTAGGTTGAGCATTCATCTAAATACCAATGACCTACCTTTGCTACCATTTTCTTGGTTGTTGTTGATAATCTTGGACATTCCTTCTTAAAAATAATAAAATGAATGCAGGCGATGAATTCATCACAGATGAGTGAGTCATATTTTTTGTACCTATTCTCCCATAGTATGTTGAAGTAGACATGGATTGGGAGCTCCGCAACATGCCAACTTAAATTCATGCCGACGAAGACATTCCTTGCGCAGATGACATCAGGCAGGTACGAGGCCATGTATAAAGTGGGTTCTTCCCCTTCTTTCGGTGTCTGAGCCTATTGTACACAGATGCTCAATTGTTTAGAAATTATTTCTCCCCAGTTGAAGTTTCTCCCGAAGATCACCATTGTGTACGCCAAAGGCATCCATGCCTCGAAAAAATTGGTGCAGTCCTTTTCTCCATATAGTCGGCAGATGAGAGCCATCAAATAGATGTATGGATATCTAAGGTTAACTGTCCCATACCAACCATTTCTTTGGTTGGTAAACTTCTTGTCCTCCTTCCACCATGAGGCCATCAACCGGTTGGTGTCATGGAATTCATAGAACTTCACCATGAATTTTGTGTTTAGTTGCTCCTCTAGGTCTCTGAGCTTGTAGTATTTCTGGACTTATGTCAGGAGGAACACTCCGACACACCCACCATTCTCATCATTGATCAAGCACTTCTTCCCATCCGCATGGTCGATTATCCATTTTAGAACCTCTATGCAAGGGAAAACTAGGGTTTTGCTGGACACCATGTGTATATATGACCGTTAGATGTTCGGGAACACCTAGTCATTAAGAGCTCTTACATCTGGGTCATTTTGTGGGATATACATCTTCCTAGCTAATTCTGTTGAAGAGGTCGCCCCACTATGGAAGAATTACTTTGGATCCAGTGCTTTCTTATGTATCACTGAAGGCTGGAGGCTGGACAAAATATTTCTTTGTTGATGTCTTAATGACAAGCTCTGCCCTGGGAGCGTACTCCAACTACTTCACGGTCCTCGAAGAGGAACCTTCACGTATTTCATCTTATTTTAGCTTGGGTTCTCTCAGTGAGCATCTGGTGGTTGAATTTCTTAGCGGGATCTTACCTGTAGCTAGAACATAGTTTAGAGACTATGCCATAAAATTGGATGCATATATAAATTACAACCAATGAATTGACAATCTTGAACACATACCTCTACAGCTTGTTTAACCTGGTTTTGATAATCTGAGGGTCAGTACAGTCTCAAGACACTCTTTTTTCTCCTTCAGATGCTATGGAATTCAAAATTGTGCGCAGAATGAATTTGTTCAAAACCGTTCCAGAGATTTAAACTGGGATAAACTTACCTTGTCGCATCATCCATTCAATTTGGGGTATGAGTGTAATTTCATTAAATCTATCGTCATATCTTCAAGGATGTTTAAAATTAAATTCATCGCAGGTTGGCGGTGTGGGCGTAGGTGGTAATGTGGCCTATCATCAATTTCAAATTGTTTTTTTTCAATCGGCGCATGAGGTAGAAAAAAATGTGGGATCAAGCATTAACTAGTTTATTAGATGTCCAAATCTGATCATATCTTATGTCACAAAAATCACATCATTTCGCTAGTCCAGTTGGTGGGTTGGGGGTCGGGGTTCTATTTCAAAAACTTTCCATTGATATCTTCTTGCAAAATCTCCAACATCGATCGATCTTGACGTACAAATATGATGTGGAAAAGCTGACTAGGAGGTGTGACTAGGAACCAAGGAACCTTAATATGACTCGGGACGAAACTAGGTCGTGTGACCCCCCTACATGGTAAGTACATGTGGCATTCAATATCGGTGACTTCATCTACTCGTGTTAGTTGGAATAGGGAATTTCTTTAAGATATATGTTCTAAAACCCAATCCTATCTTTTCGACACCAAAAAGTATCAAGAATCGGTGATCGATGATAAACCTACCCAAGTTCTCTCGGATCGACTCTCTCGAAAAAGTCCCAATGCCGAAAATGCATCGAGGATCAACGATCGGCGATATGCTTGTCATAGATAGAAAATATGGTTTTAACCTTTCTATATTTCCCCGACCCTGATGAAATACATCGGTCATCGACAATTGATGATTTCTTTATGACTTTTGTCAAATTCTATCCCTCCCGTATTTTTCCGATGCCGAAGGGGATCGACTATCTCTTGAAACTTCAGGTGAATAACTTATGCAAACCAACTCTTCATTTTGTCAATGCCGATGGGGATTGACGCTTGATGATTTTTGTAATTGTAGTTACTTTACTTTCTTGAATTTTTCCGACGTCGAACCTGAGCGTGTTAGGTGTCGTGTTAGTTGTCGATTCTCAATTCGAGTGTCAATTTATTTTTAGACATAATGTTTCACAAGTTCAAATAGACCCAAGTTGATGATAAGAGTCATGAAAAAAATACAAAGATAAATAATTTCCCAAAGTGAAATTGATTCAGATAGTGAAGAAAACAAGTGATGCCCAAAAAGTGATAAAATTTCATAAGGCTTTTAGGGTGTGTTGAGTGTTCAACATATGTATTCACATATGTGTATGTAACCTCTATGATTTTCTTGCTTATGTGATGGACTACTAGTAACATTCCCTACTTTTACCTAGATTACAACATTGGTTCCGTTGCCGGTAATTTTGAACCTAGGAATGCATAAGATCACATAGATGATAACTTTACAAGAAATACGTGAATGGTGGGAGAGAAAAATTGAAAAATACATCAATAATTATGCAAGAAGGAAAAACCTCTTGCTAGCAGAAGAAATATCAAAATTTTTCTCAGAGACTCACGAACAATTATTGGAGGATATCCAAGGATCCATATTCAAGTACATTAACAAATTTAGTAATGCGTAAATTAACTTTCGATGAAAGTTTAATGCTCAATATTACAAATAGAGGACAAACGATTTTGCATGTGTGGGTTGAAATAATTGTTGAATATTATATAATATACCAAGCCATTGAGGATCAAACTTCCTTCTACACAATAAAAGAAAAAATATACACCGACCTACACAAAGGATTTTTGTGCATCGTCCCAAGACTACTCCATAAATTTATGCTCGATAAAGGAGTTGGTAACAATGTTGAGTATCGACCTCGACTAAGAATACCACTACTAAATAGTAACTTGGAAGAAAAAGACAAGAAGTGGGAATAATTTCTGGAAGCAAAGTGCAAGGATACAAAAGAAGCTTGGGACTATTTTATGAGCCAATAAATATGGCCATCACCACCAACTCCGAGTAATTTGGGGTGATGATAGGGGGTCATTTAATCTGTGAGATGCCATAAGAAAAATAAGATCATACCAAAGTTCATTCGACTGGAGAATAAATTCCTTCAAGAGGAAAGCCAATTTATAAAAAAACGAATGAAATCCAAATATTGGAGCAGTACAAGAGGCAAAATAAAAGAGAAGAGATCCATAATATGTGGAAAAATAGGAATTCAAATAGAAAAATAGTCGGGGAGGATAATCCTGATAGAGCGCCTGAGCAGTCTGAGTTTGACAAGAATCAACCTTATTTGTATATCACAATAGTCGCAATGACCCCCGATAGAAGTAATGAAGTGAAGTTGATAGAGGCTAGCATGGGCACCCATCAACTTGAATACCAACCCAAGAGTATGGATTATGAAAACTCAGGACCTGAAATATACACTCCTCTTGTTCAAGTAACTAGCCCTCGAATAAAAGAATTCCTCCAGTAGAGGCTTTAGATCGACGGACAATTCACAAGGCTATGGTATAGAACCAAAAAGCACGGGAATATACATGATACACTCATAGTCAAGCTAGAAATAAACCTAAATAAATTCAATAACATAATCATCCACATCAAGGATCTCATGGAGTCGAACCCCATACCAGATTTCATATCAAATGAGCACAATAATTTATTATAGTATAGCCATGAACTAACACATTCATTGGAATGACATATCATCAAGTATAAAGAAAAAAGTTTTCAAACTGGAAAAATAAATCCCAAATAAAATAAGGAACAATTACTTCTTGAATACTATCCGACAAAATACCGATTGACATACAAGTCGACACAACAACAAGTGACTAAAAGTCTGACATCCCAGTCGAAATTTTTGATAAATAAAACATCACAAAAGTCTATTGTTCTTAAAAATAAAACAACAATGGGACTAAATCATATTCCCATTTATGAGGGAGATGAGGATCCAAAAATACATTGGTTCGTATGTGAACAATTATGGGATGCAACAAACATCACATATGAGGATAAAAAAATGGCACAATTTGGTGCAACTCTTCGACACCGTACTCTTACATGTTTATGAATTATACATAGAATCAAAATTGATTGAAATAAGACACAAAGAACAACTTCCTATCATTCTTCAAAGTCCAAGATGTTGCACATTTGGTTGCACAAAAAATTAAAGAGATAAAGAAAAGACCAGGAGAGTCGGTTTGTGAATATGACAAAAGATTTAAATATCTCCTTATCCAAATCACATGTCAGTTAGACACAACTCCGATTCGACTCTATATAATTTGTAGATAGAAAATTATGAAGCACATTAAAAATACTATTGTTCCATTGAATCCATTCCAATAAAACATCCAAGAACATGTTTTTCAATCCAAGTAGTACCCATAGTGTATGAATTATACATAGAATCAAAATCGGTTGAAATCATACATAAATAACAACTTCCTATCATTCTTCAAAGTCCAATATGTTGCGCATTTGGTTGCACCAAAACTTAAAGAGATAAAACAAAGACCAGGAGAGTTGGTTCTTGAATATGAAAAAACATTTAAATATCTCCTTATCCAAATCTCATTGACCATTGATCAAAACTTACTAGTATAATAGTATGTAGTTGGATTACTCCAGAAAATTTGAACACCATTGCGCCTATACGATATAAACACATGAAAATATGCACTTTAGAAATCACAACACATTGAATCAGATGATGAAGTCCCACCAACTTCTTCGACAATCGAAAAAAGGCTAGAGGAAAATCTAGAACAACTACACTAGACTATCAAAAACTTGACTTTAAGAAGAAATGAGATTTGGTGTATTGTATCACAAAAGACACCTACAGTCTCAATGATCAAGTGACAGGAATAGTAGACGTATGGTGAGTGTAAGCCGAGGCATATTGCAACATATGTGAAGCTCTGACCAACCATACTGTGCAAGACTGCCTGCATAACTTGAAAAACACCAAATGGTTCCATATTTGTGAATCTCATAACCATAGAACATCCAAATGTTGATTAAAAGCACAAAATTGAACAAATGTGCGCAAAATTGACCATATAGAAGAAACTGACCATAATAATGACTATGGAAGTATAAATGACGATTATGGTCAAGGTCGAGGCATTTTTTAGGGTCACGGTCGAGGTGGAGGTGGAGGTTGACCTTATTGTTTCAACTGCTGGAAAGAAGATCACATCAACCCTGACTACCCAATAAAATATCTAGTTGACTTAAAATTTTGCAACATATGCAGTGTCAACAATCACTCAGTCAAGGATTGTTTGATAGTACTCGATAAAATAATGAAAAAAAAGACTGTGAACCTCATCCACAGAGTCCCAAAAGAAGTATTAAAATCAAAGAATATACATGTTGTTACAATATTAGGAGTAGGATGGGATATTAATAAAACTCCATCACAAAATTGACAAACATGGAACTCCAGTCCATTCCCAAATCCTGAAAAAGAAGAACAGATCATGATGGAAGCACTCAAGTTCTTTAAAAATACTAATCAAGAACATCAAAATAGAGGAAAACAAAATAAATATATAGTACAATAATTTCTACAACTCCTAAAATAAAATCACTCAGTCACTTGGTTGTTGAACTTGCTTAACATCCTAAGAGAATATAAAGAGGGACATAGAACATCCAAATATGTCAGACAACTATCATATAAACATAAAGATTACAACCGACAGGTCGACTTGGAAATCAATGGGGTAATGATTGAACATGTAGTCATCGATTTCATATCACTAGTAAATATATTTCCTCGAGACACACAGATACAATTGGGTCGACCTTCATTATCACTGACAATGAAATACCTCAAACTTTCCTATCAAAGATTAATAGAACCTATTGGCATACTAAGAAATGTGGAAAAACAAATTATGGGTATACCAATACCATTTGAATTTTAGGTAATCGAATTAGCTGAAGGAATTCCTACTTGATGAGAATTCTATGGTGAGGAGTGTTTTTAGGTGTGTTCAGAGAGACCACAGTATTGTCAATGGATTGTCGACATTTCAGATCCATATCAGGATCCATCATCAGGACAAGAACCCTGGGTTCTAATTAGAGCGAAGAGTTGGTTATAAACACTGATACTAAGTGTGTGAGGGGAATTATGTGTTGGCTAGAGTTTTATGGTGAGGATTGGATTAGGTTTAATTTAGGTTTAATTAGGGATTTTTATTTTTATTATATTTGTTTAATTGTTTAATTTTTTTTATTAAAATGTTTATTGAGATTTATTAAGGTTATTTTAATTAAATCAATTAATATGAGTGAATCAATTAATTTAAGGTTTATTAGGGTTCATTTAGGGGTTTTCTTATAAATTATTTAAATTTTTATTAAAATCTATTAATTAAAAGTTTTTGAAGGTGGTTTTAGGTTTTAAGGTGTAGAATTGTTTTAGAATTAATTTACTATTTTTAGGTGTGTTTGTTTATTTTGATTAGTTTTTAATAAGTTAAGTAAAAGAATAAGAATTCCTACTTATCCAACACTTGTTGGTTGACCATGGGGACAACAAATAAAAGCCACCATCTCCCTCGAAAGGGGTAGAATCAAGATAAAAAGGAACGATAGAAAAATAATTATCTCCCTGGACCCTTAATAAGGGGAACCTTGGATGGAGTCATGGGGCGAAGATCAAGAAGCTCAAATTTCTTACCAAATAATCCATGAACAGAGAGATTATGTCGAACCAGATGTGTAAGGAAAATTTTAACAAAATAACCCCTATCGGTTAGACACAACTCCAATTCGGATTTATATAATTTGTAGATACAAAATTATGAAGCACACTAAAAATAATGTTGGTCCATTGAATCCATTCCAATAAAACGTCCAAGAACATGTTTTTCAATCCAATAAGTACGCATAGTATATGAGAAAAGGCTCCAACAAAAACCCACTCTAATCTCAAACGACAATAGGATGAATAATCCACTGTGCTATAATGAATAGAACACACCATCGACACATGTCGAAGAAGTTTCTAAATTTGTGGGAGAATAGGGAAGAAACCAAAGCTTGGTGGAAACTTTCATAGGCCAAGTTGCAAGATGATGGGAAATGCATTCCCCAAGACTACAAACATGGAAAATTGTGTCGACTTATTTTATAGAATGATTTGGACAGAAGAAGCTAACTAAAAAAACTTACATTCCCCTCTTCAAAATCAAATACGATCCCATGGAACACACTCACCGTTGTGAAAATGAATGATGAAGAATAGGCTATAGGGATGAAAGGGTATGGCCACATATGTTTCCAAATATATTGGACAAAATACCAAACAAATGCTGCAAAATTGAAGAAGCATGTGGTCACACACTCAACTGATCTGACATCAAAGAGAATTTATCAAAGATTTTGAATTCACCCGAGAGGGGGAGAACTTAAGAGAAGCATCCCAACAAATCAAAAGTTTTCTTGAAAAAATGACACTAGCCATGAAAAAAGAAAAAGGAAAATGACGGTCGACATAGGATCGAAATCGACATTCCACTTTGTTTCGACGGAGAATAATGAAAGTACAACTACTCGATGAATCGACATGGAAAACAAAAGTTTTCCTGGCCAAATATTTCGATGGAGAAGTAGTCACCCAACCATGCAGAGTAACATAAATTTAATATTAAAAGTAACCAATGAAGAGAAGGATGATCCATAATAACCCGAATTTCCATAAAGTTTCACTAAATTTGATGAAGGGGAATGACACCTTGACGAAGAAAAACCACCGGAATGGATGAATGTTGAGATAAAGACAAAGGAATTTAATATATCAAATGGCGATTGACCTAAGATGGCATGAGTAGGTGATTACTGGTTGGAAAAGAAGACAATGGATATAGTCAACCTAGTGAAGGAGTACCAAGATGTGTTTTCCCAAGACTATAAACACTTAAAAGGGTTTGTACAAGGAATGGGGGAAATGAAAGTAGACCTTATCCCTAGAAAAAAACCAATTAAAAAATGACCTTATAAACTAACACATAAATAAAATCCGATCATCCAGAAATAAATCGATGAAATGTTAGAAACAAACATTATATACCTGATCGAAAAAGAAGAATGGGAAATTCCCATGGTGGTCTATCTAAAGAAGCATGACCCTAAAAAGATAATAATATGCATCGACTTTAGAGGACTCAATAAAATGACACTGACAGATCCATTCCCCACTCGATTTGCAGATGAAATAATCATTGAAGTCGCAGGACATGAATGTTATTCCTTTACATACAAGTTCTCAGGCTACAACCAAGTACCCATAGCCAAAGAATACCAACCAAAGACACCATTTGTATCCGAATTTGGCTGCTTTTTCTATAGGGTAATTCCATTTGGGCTAAAGAATTCCCCTGCAATATTTTCAAGGATAGTGGTGAAGGCATTTCAAGAATACACTTACAAGACGATGGTTGTCTATTTCAAGGATTGGACCATATATATCTTATTTAAAAATGGCATACAATGGCTTAGGTTAATGCTTGAAAGATGCATATAAATTCAATTGTCCCTAAATATTAAGAAATGTATCTTTTCCACCCCAATTGGAATCCTCTTAGGACATTTTGTATGCAAGGATGGTGTGAAGGTATATATGGAAAGAATTAAAATCATCCTCAAATTAAAACCACCTGTCAATCAAAAGCAGATACAAATATTCCTGGGGCATACTGGGTAATATAGAAAGTTCATATGCCATTATTCAGACATTAATTTTTCAATGGATGAATTAATTCGAAAAGAAGTCAAATTCATATGGAGCCAAGACTATCAAGAGTCATTTGAATTCTTAAAGAAAAAATTGGTTGAAGCCCCTATACTTAATTTTCCTGACCTATCAAGAAGATTTCATGTACATGTCAATGCATCAAGTGTTGTTGTAGGATCGGTTCTCACACAACCATATGATGACATAATCAACCATCTTGATGTTTATGCCAATCAAAAGATAAATAAAGAAAAATGAAGTTATTTGACTATAGAAAGAGAATCCATGTCAATGATATTTTCATTGCATAAATTATGACATTATTCACTAGAGAACTCGTTTACATTTTTCACATATCACCAAGCCCTGAAGTATCTAGTTAATAAACCCATGCATCATGGGAAAATATGTTGTTGGCTATTGTTATTTCAAGAATTCAAATTTGACGTAATAGTTTGACTAGGAAAAAACAATGTCAGGCCCAACCATATGTCCTGAATAGAGACGAGGGAGGACCTGACTGACATAGAATACAACCTTCCAGATGCACATTTATTCTTTATTGAAGCAGCCACAAAATATCTTAAATAAATAACAAACTTTTCGAAAGAAAAGAAGGCACCTAAAGATATCTATGTAAATAAAAAGAAGGTCCTAGCTCTAAAAGAAGTAGCATTCACTATCATGAATGGATATCTATATAAATTGTGTCCCAACAACATCTTGAGGAGATGTGCCTTAGAGAATGAATGAGATAGCATAATCGATGAAGAACATGTAGGACCAACTGGAGGTCACTTCCAGTCCGACATCATATCTCGATATATACTCCAGGTGGGTATTTTGTGGCCGACCCTGCACAAATATTGTCGGGAATAAGTGAAAAATGTGACAACTTCCAAAGAATGGGTTGAACTCCATGGAAAAATGAAATACCATTGTAGTCGATAAAATATGGTTTACCATTTGAAATTTTGGCCATCGACGTTGTTAGACCTTTTCTCCCAAAAGAAAAAAGAGCAGGTGCAAAGTACATTATTATTGTAGTTGAGTATGTAACCAAGTGGATAGAAGCATATCTAGTCTATTCATGTACTAAATAAGTTGCAACAAAATTCATCTATGAGAATATAATAACAATATTTGGATGTCCAACAACATTAATCAATGATCAAGGGATGCACTTTGTAAATGAGATGATCCAAGTCCTTCCCAAGAAATTTCTCATCGACCATAGAAAAAAAACTGCATACCATTCTCAAGCAAATGGTTCTGTTGAATCATTCAATAAAACATTACACAAAGGACTTACCAAAATATGTGGAATGACAAGAATGAGTGGGATGATAAATTTCATGTAGTTCTATGGGAATATAGTTCTATATATAAGAGATCAACTAGATAAACCCCTTTTAAACTAGTCTATGGAAAATAAGTTGTGATTCTACTCCACTTTTGGGCCAACTCAGATAGGGTGGCATTTATTTCCAAGTTTGACCAAGGAAGAAGTTTGAATTATAGACTCTACCAGTTGAAAAAACTTGAATAATGAAGGTTGATAGAAATACATCATCAAGAAGTTCAGAAGCAACAACAAAAGGCTTGATATGATCAACATTTAAAGAAAAATGAAATGAATAATGGAGATTTGGTCTTTTTATATGACAATCGAGTTAAAGGAAAACCGAGAAAATTAGAAACAAATGGATAGGACCATACATTATAGAAGACATCCGACTGATAGGAGATGTAAAATTACAAACTTTGTTGGGCCATCCATTTAAAAAAATAATTAATGGAGCCCATATAAAGAAATACAGTTCACATAACAATAATGAGCCTTGTTGGAAAAAACATCATTAAAATGATGCCAACAGGGACCGACTAGAACTGAAATATTATATGTAACAGTATGGTCGAAGTCAAAAAATGTGAATTAATAACTTTCTTATTAATTAAAAATCCTTTTACACTAATAAAATGAATTCAGTTGTAAGAATTCAGGTATGAAAAACTATTACAAAAAACTCAAGTATTAAATAAGTCCCAATCAGCAAAGCTTTTGGGGAAAAACTAGCAAAGAGAAGAATGGAGAGAGAAATGATTCCCTGGTCGAGCCATAAAACTTTATAAGAAGGCATACAAAAATAGGAGTGACATACAACTCCATCCCCAGATTTATGACAATTACTTATTAGACGACAACTGATCGAACAAGGAATATCTCTATAAAGCGACAGTAGAAAATTTGAATCAAGTGAGCGGGGATCAAAAGAGAGAATTCATCACATAAGTAAGGGGGAGTAAAAAACCTCAACATATTGGTGGAGAAATTACTAATATTATCGACCAAGAAAAAATGACAGCAGAAAAACTGGGGGAACAAAATCAACAGGCGGGATTCTCATGTATCAACCACAGATTAACAAAGGGGACCCATTCGTTCTAGCACATGAAAAATATGACTATGAAAACTATGACTCAAGAGATGACAACATAATTAAACAACAAAAAGAAGGGATCGGCGGACAAGTTAGAGACAGTAATGATCGAAATGACACACAAGACGGTTGTGCAACCACTATAATAAATACAAACCAATGTGTCATGTATGACCATGAGTTAGAAACCACCATAATTAACACCTGTCAGGACTCACATGCATGCCAACTCATCACTGACATAGACATCCCCTCGTATGATTCAACCAACCCATCAACAATTATGACCAAGGAACATGAATCCATGGAATAGCTGGAAACATTTAATACAAACATGCCGCTCCCACCTATAAATATTGACGACGCCTACGAATTCACTTCATTGTTAGTTTATCCTCCACAACAAATTTTTGAGCCGACTGAGAATGCAAGCGAAGCCAATCTTCCTCCTGATTTTCTAAGTACAATCAAAATTGATTTAGAAATGTCAATAGAGCCAGACATCTTTGCACCAGCAAAAACCAACACAAGGTAAGGATAAAGAAGGGAACTCAACAAAATCCTCAGAGAAGGATGAGAAGAATAATTTGTCAATGATCATCCTCAAAACAACCCAATCGTCCAACCCATCAGGATCAGCTGTGGAAACCACATTTGACCCGACGCCAATATATAATCAACACTTGTTCTACTTATATGAATTTATATCGAAGGAGTCATCAAAGAGATGGAAGAAAGTTATCAAGGAGGGAAACAAGTTGTCAAAGATAAAGGATGAGAAAAAGAAAATGTTACAATAATGTAAAGAAGAAGTCAAGAAACACTTGGGGATCGAGCAGTTGGAAGAAAACGAAAATCCCATTGTCGGATTCAAATACCTGGTCAAAATTTTGGTAAAAACTAATGAAACAAGTCGACTATATTCAATAGGAGAAAGAGGGCGTGCAACAAAAACACAACCATGAAGTCAGTGATAGTAAAAAAATTCATGAACACACAACCACCATCCTAACTTCATAATACACCAAATTCAAAGAAATCGGGAAAAACTTAGAAGAAACCACCAAGCATGCAACAAATTTAAATTCGGTGGTAAGTAATTGACCCTCCAAATTTGCAACTACATACAAGAAACTCAGAGCACAGAAATTTGCAGTAAAGAACAAAAAAAAAATAGAAATATGACTACCAACATAAAGATAAAAGATGCTCTCACAAACCTACAATCCAAAGAAAGAGTATTGGAAACACAACTATCACAACATGAACAAGAATGGCATAGGAAATGCCACAAAGAAAATATAGAGACCAACAACACATTCCTTCACCTCGATCAAGTCATAGAAAATATTCAATAGACAGAACAACAAATTGACCCAGAGTCAACCGCAGTGCACCAAGCATAAATAATAGAAAAACTAAACCTTCTAGGACAAATGAAGATAATGGGTCTAGAAGCACAACATTTAATTAATGCATGGCATGACTTTACTCAAAACCTGCAACAAAAAACACCTAATATCCTTCAGAAAACCTTTGTAGCTAATCTAGAAAGTAGAGCAGAAGGAACAATCGAGTCGATCAATGACAAAGGACCACTTCCAGAAGGACAGTCATACAAACCTACATAGCTTCTCAAACATTAGCAAATCCAACACCAAAGAATTCTCTCTCTCTCTCTCTCTCTCTC
>ML785332.1:726799-751901 GCA_009831015.1 Picea engelmannii
GTATTGTTTTCAACATGCATACAAGGGAGTAGTGCGCCCGACTGACATACCGATAACAGGACGTCGTGGGGGCGTTCCAGTTGCAGCAGATCTGATAGTACCAGTGATAGGTCTCCGGGAGGTTGAAAGAAACCTCCAAGGCCTTACGATGGGAATTCCTCCTCTGCGGAGGGGAGAAGTGCCTTTACATCTGCAGAGGCACACTGTGGGAGTACCAGAGAATATCAATTCTCTACTGAGATGCGTAGTGTGTGTGGTGACATGTTATTCGCAGCACAATGTAGTGCAAAGAGATTAGAGTTTCTCTGGTGATCATTTTTTGTATGCCTTGTCAGGCGGTGTTGTAGGGGTTTAGAGACCCGACATTTTTCTCTTCTACGTACTTTTTGATGTAATCAAAACATTTTAGTCACGCCATATATATATATATATATATATAGTTTCGATTTTTTACAGTGGCAATGATTTGTACATGATGATGTCTGTGATGTGTTTTAATTTACATGTAATGTACAATTTTTCTTTCATTTAATCTTATATGTGGGAAAGATACCGATCCATGATGTAATTAGCTAACGAATCCAAAACACTATTAAGTTCTCTTGGAATGTGTCTATATTCAATGTAATCGAACATTCGTTCAAGGCGGCGAACTTGTAGGTGGATACGTAGCAGGATAGGACTACGGGTAGCGTAGATACGGTTGAGTTGATAGACCACGAGTTGGGAGTCTAAGTAGACAATGATACGAGAGATACCTAGGGAGGAGGCTTGGGTCAATAGTCCGATGAAAGCATGATATTCTGCCATGTTGTTGGTTGCTGGTCCTAAGCAGATACCTCCTGAACTCACCACCTCGTCAAATTGGTAAATAACCCATGCTGCCGAAGAAATGTTCTGGGTATGTCAACTAGCGCCATCCACGAACCTGAAAAGGATAGGAAATGAAGACGTCATCTGCGCATGAAAACACAAGCACAGTCATGAGTGGCAAGGGTAAAGACTCGAGCATGTGAAAGAAATAGACACACCAAACTAAAATACAATAATATACAAAGTACAGATGCTAGGTGATATAGGCATAGTACTTTTTAAGGTAAATCCCATTTCGGGGCTCTCCCAGGGAAATTCCATCATGATCCATTAATTCGTAGGTGCCTCTATGTAGGACACCTTTCACGATATCAGGACCGTGCCACATAGGTTCTAACTTTCCTCTCCCCAATTTATCGTGAGCTTGGTCATAGACAAGGACTAGGTCTCCTTCTACAAAAGTCCGAGGGTGGACGGATTTTTTGTATTGACTCTTAATGTGTTTCTGATGTGCTTCATTAACGAGAGCAGCATCACGATGTGTTTCGTCCAGCTTGGATAGATATAAGAATTGTTCTTCTTCAGCAGAAGTATGGGGTAGGAGTTCTACTTTCAGTTTGAGTGATGGAATCTCACACTCGATTGGTAGAACGACTTCAATGCCATATACCAACTGGAAAGGAGTGAATCTAGTTGAGGTTTTCACCGAAGTGCGATAAGCCCAGAGAGCGGAGAAAAGTTGTAAATGCCACGATGTCTTGTTTTCCCCTACCATGCATTGGATCATGGTTTTTAGAACTTTGTTGATGGCCTCAACTTGTCTATTATCATGAGGGTAGTAAGGGGATGAGTTTTCATGGCGAAAATCCAATTTGACATGTAACTCGCTCATCATCTGGTTCTTGAAGTGTGCACCATGATCAGTGACAATGGCACATGGTACACCAAAACGAGTTATGATATGGTTGAAAAGAAACAAAGCTGCAGTACGACCATCATTCAGGAAGGTAGGCATAGCCTTAGCCCATTTGGTGAAGTAGTCGACGGCGACGATGATGTAACCGTGCCCCCCGACTGAAGTAGGCTTACACTGCATGAAATCGATACCCCACTTGGAAAAGGGGCTGATGGAGATAATGGGGTGTAGCACAGTAGGGTGGGTGCATGCCTTCTTGTTAAATACTTGGCCGGGTGGGCATTTTTTGACGGCCTCGATGCAATCTTTGAAAATCGAGGGCCAAAAGTAGCCGGCACGTAGGATTTTTTGGGTTGTGGCCATCCCGAAAAGGTGACCGCCACAGGAACCAAGGTGACAATCGTTCAAAATGTGTTCAGCCTCCTCATGAATCATACATCGCCAAAGGATAATGTCAATACCGCGGTGATATAAGGTGTCGCCAATGATGAGATAACGACGAGAGTGGTGATGAATGCGTCGACGCTCTTCGCGAGAAATGTTGGGCTGAAAACGTTGGGTTTGAAGGTAGAGGAGAATGTCTCCATACCAAGGATCGAAAGTGATGATGAGGAAGAGAGATTCATCGGGGACAGAATCTCTAGGTTCAATGTTTTCATCGGCACGAGGGAGAGCACAGATAAGCTCTGTAAACACCAGGGATTTTTTGGCTTTGGCCTTCGTAAACTCAAGATTGAATTCTTGAAGAATAACAATCCATTTAGAATATTTTCCCCCAAGTACTTGACGTGTCAAGACGTGGTACATGGGGTTGGAGTCTGCGATCATTGTGGTGGTGCGTAATAAGATGTAATGGTGGAATCTCTGGACAGCAATGATGGCTGCCAGAGCCAGTTTCTCGACATGTGAATATTGGAGCTCGGGTCCAGATAGACTCTTTCTCAGGTAATAAATCACATGTTCTTCGTCGTTGGGGTCCTCTTGAACTAACACCATCGCAATAGTGGAAGCGGAGGTGGCCAAGTAAAGGATATAGTCCTTTGTATACTCCAGAGGGTGTAACAAGGGAGTTTGGGTCATGGCGTGCTTGAGAGCATCGAATGACCATTGGGTATTGTCATCCCAGATGAAAGGGGTGTTTTTCTACAGTAACCACATAAATCCTTTAGTTATCTCGGCGTAGTTGCAGATGAAACGGCAAAGGAAGTTTGCTTTGCCTTGCAAACTTTGGAGTTGGGTTAAATTGGTAGGTGGGGGTAAGGCTAGAATGGCCTTAATCTTTAAGGGATCCACCCTGATCCCATCTTTGGAGACAATGAAACCGAGGAGTCGACCAGATTCGACAGCAAAAATGCACTTGTGTGGGTTCAAGCGAATACGATAGAACCGACATCGAAGAAAAATCGCCCGCAAGTGATCAATGTGATCGGATCGATTGGATGAATGGGTGGGTAAATTATCGAGGTAAGGCTCCGCGATATGCTTGATATCATGGAAAGAATATGAAATGACCCGCTAGAAAGTGGCACCAGCATTTTTTAGGCCAAATGGTAACTTACGATAGGCGAAAGTTCCCCATGGACAGATAAAGGTTGTCTTATGTTGATCAGCAGGTAAGATTTCAATCTGGTTATACCCAGAAAATCCATCCATGAAAGAGAAGATTACGCTCCCTGCACAATTATCAATGATTTGGTCGATGAAGGGCATAGGGTAGTTGTCCTTGGGACAAGCTTTGTTGAGATCTCGATAGTCGACACAAACACGGATGGTCCCTTGTTTTTTGGCAACCGGAACAAGGTTGGAGACCCATTCTGTCAAAGGGACGGGGTAGATAAATCCAGATTTGAGAATTTTTTCAACTTCTGCCTTTATAGCTGCAATTTTCTTGGGATGAACCGAGCGAAGTTTTTGTCGAACAGGTTTCGCATCAGGATAAGTCTTGATTTCATGCACGACGATTGAAGGCTCGATCCCTGGCATTTCCTCATAGCTCCAAGCGAAGACATCGTGGAATTATTTAAACAAAGTGGTGTAAGAGGCCACTTCCTCGGGTTTGCAATTAGCACCAAGGTTAATGGTTTCCACGACACCTTCGTTGATCGAAATGTCAATAACGATCGTAGTAGAGATGTTACCCATATTCCCCTCAGAGAGAGTATCTTGTGTGAGGATAGGAGATTGCAGAGCATCGGTAACGTCAGGAGGGAAGACAAAGCGTATGTCTTGGTGAATTTCTTCCAAAGGCGGAAGAAAAGAGGATCGATGATGGTTATCATCCCAAGGCAGATCGTCAATGCTAAGCATTTCCATAATAGATTCGTCAGAAGGAAGAATTTGGGAAATGTAATCAACAACGGACGACAGGGAATCCAACCAAGAGGGCACCGAGTAGGCATCTAGTGCCAATAAATGTGAATTGTTCGAAGAGGGAGAGGCAGACTGAACAGCTACGTATGTGGCCTCGGCTGGGCTAAGTGGCATAGTGTCACTGAGCACATCGAATTCCATAGGACTAGGTACAATCCAAGGGTCAGATGATTCCAAGGATTGATAAGGCATAGTTGAGATCATATTGACAGCGGCAATATGATGCGCAGTAGGTGGAAGTGGTCTAGGGAAAGTACCCATAAGGCTAGAATATTTCAATAAGCCAACACCAACACTTTCATACGTAACTGGGTGGTCTCCCAAAAAGGGAATGTTGTTGGTAGCAGGGATGCGAGCTTCGGGTGTACAGAAATCAAGATAATTGACGGTGACAATTTTGCCTTGATGGGGGAATTGTACACATCGAAACGCCAATGAGGCGATGACAGTCATAGAATAGAACCAACTTCTTCCAAGTAGTAGGTTGTAATCAAGGGGAGCATCGACCACCTTGACATCAACGGTAACATTTTTGTCGCTCAACTGAACGACTAGGGATTGTAATAATCTGTGAGGATGAAAACCTCATCCATCGAAAGTGCATAGAATTGTAGAGGATTTGTTAAGGGCAGGCGATTTCAAGCCCTTCCAACAAACTAAGGACATGACACAAGTAGAGGCTCCCTCATCTAAGATAGTTCGGTGGATTTGTTGATTGTGAACAACAACATCGATTTGAAAAGTTAACTGGTGGGAGAGTCGCGGTTGATGATCATCCAGATTAAACGTGAGGTTGTTTGATGACTCGGGATCAAAAGCATTGATAGCAGCTAAGAGCGTTCTACGTTGGCTGGGACAGTGTTGTAGAACTTCCAAGGCAGACATAGCACATGGTGCTTGGGCCAAATCTTCCACAATGTTGTAATTTTGGGCAGCCTGTGAATTAGGATTGAAGGTACATTTCTGGATGGTGCTCTTAGGAGGGCGTAAGATGGAGTCAAACGAGGGTTTCTCAATATGAAGAGGCCCGGGTGGAGGGCTAGCAGAGGGAGGACCAATGGAAGATGGTAACGGGTCCTGTGCGGAACCATTAGTAGTCTTTGGCTTATCAGGTTTAACTGGCGTGTCATATGTTGCAGAGCGAGTGGTTAGATTAACCCCAATGAACATGTAAATGTGAGCACTTGTCGAGGCCTCATCATGGGGTTGGTTGGAACTGCCCCCTGTGGTGGGGGTTTGAGCAACCAAATATTGATGTTGCGGAAAAGGATGAGTAAGCACAGTGGGTTGTGAATTTCCATTGAAAATCTTGGCCACTTCATCGCGATGTGGATAGTCTTGGGTGTAGTGATCATCACCACAAATGAGACATGGGAATTTCGATTTTCATTGTGGTTTTTTTCCGGCAGCAGGGGTTTGTGGTTGATTTTTTAGTTGTTCATTGTTATTTTTTTTCTTTGGTTTATTTCTCGCTTTCTTCTTGCCCCCAGGTTGTTGTGAAGGGGTTGATTGGACTGCATTCACCTCAGAGACCTGAGTTTGAGGGGGGTTAGAAGAGGGTGCAGTTGGGCTAGGAGCATCCATCGAAGCAGGTCGCTGAATTGTTCTAGACTACTGGGTAGTAGATTTGGTTTTGACGGAGCCAATAACTCCATCCGCGTGGGAAGCAGATGATGGTTTGGATGGATCGTTAGTGGCATGGGTAGCATTCAGTATCAACTCGTACAGAGTATCGGATTGTGAATAGACTAATTCTAAGTACTGAGCTCGGGCAATGGCTTCTTCCTCGGTGACTACACCACCCATGGAAACATCACAAGCAATCTAGGGTAACAATGATTTAGTGAACCATTCTGCTAACAATTGGTCAGGAATGACCGCTTTGATTAGCCTTCGTCGTCATCTCCATTCATGAATATGATCGGAGATATGTACAGATGTTGTCTGACGAAGGGAGGTTAATAGTTCAGTACCTGTCTCATATCGAATGGGTAGTTGGAAGTGTGTGAGGAAGGACATGGCGAGAGAGTTGAAATCGTGAAAGGATGTGTGTGGTAGTTCAATTACCATTTTTTCGCGGAACCCGTAAGTGTTCGCTGGAAAAGTCGCAAACGTATAGAATCTTCCATGAGGGAGTTGGATGAACACCACAAATGGAAATTCATCACATGGTTTTTTGGGTCTTCTTCGGACTTTCCGTCGAATTTTGGGATATTAGAAGGAAGTTTAACTAGAATAACTGGCCAAACCGAAGAATGATAAATAGGATCATTCGTTAACCGAGACAAGTCTGGAAGGTCCAGGGTAGCCAGAAAAGGTAGTTGTCGGTTAACCTGTGGGTAATGCTGGTGTGGCATGGGGACACCAGTAGGGCCAATCACTGGGTTATATGGATAATTGTAACTAGTGGGCCCTCTTGTATGAGGTTGGTGTTGACCAGGGTACACATGATTTGAGGTGTTTTGAGAAGCATGTGTGAGCGGAGGATAACCGGATGGGTTTTGAGGGTTATAGGTTGGGTTTGGCATTTGTTCATAAGGAGGTTTCTATGGAGTCTGAGAATTGTGTCCTACCGAGAACTGTGGATTTCCTGGAAAAGGGATGTTCCATGGATTGGGTGTGGCGGACACATTTTTTCCATGTGGTTGATGGTAGACTCCAGATTGAGGTTGCCCCCCATCATGAGGGTGCCCACCGAATGGAATTTTTCCTCTGGTGGGAGGATGCCCCCCAACTTGAGGGAGAGTTCCCAGAATTTGAGAACCAGACGAAAATGACTGACCGGTGCCGTTGAGCGGATTAGGACCACCAAGACCGATCCCTCTGGGTTGTTGGATAGGTATGGAAACTCCCAGCATAACTTGGGTAGTAGTGGTAGTGAAAGCATTCAGTGCTATGTACCCAAAAGGGAGTGATGATGTAGGTCTTGGTGTTACAGGTGTGTCAATCGTAGCTTGGTTCACCACCGCGTTACTGGCGGGAATAGTCAGAATGTGCGGGACTATTGTAGAATCGATCATCTGGAGGGGAAGAGTAGACCTCGGGCCGACAGATGGTATGTTCAGACCAATGGGCGGTGTGGCTGTAAAATTGGTGGTATCCGTAAAATGGTTTAGGGGTACAGTGTAGGAAATGGGTGCATCAGCACCCATTCCTGTTCCATAAAGATCTCGCACCATGCGCGATGGACTTCGAACAATGTATGTGGTCCAAAAAGGGTCATCGGCTAAAGGGTTTTGATGAGACTTAGTCAGAATGTTAGAAGAATTGACGATGAAAAATTCACCAGCGGAATTGAGTTGGAGGACACGTCATTCATATCCCTCCGGAATGCGGAAAGCTTTCGGAGACTCTGAAACAATTCAAAAATTCTCCAAAGAAGTGGGAACTTCTTCCTGGGAAGTTGTAGTGTCTTGAACCTCGCTCTGTTGAGGAGATTCCTCCATAGAATGAGGGTGTAAAGGGGTGTTTCCTTCCATATTTTCTGGAGGAAGTCCCTGTAGCCTCTGCGAACGGTGTGGAGGGTCGATGTTGGCGAAAAAGAGTCAGCGAAAAATATCTATGGCCAACTATCGAAAATAATCAGCATACGCTAATAAAATCCAAGAATCACAACCAAGAAAACAGGACCTTCTCTCGATGACCGTACTAGTTGGTGATGAAATCCAACGTCGTGTGATCAAGTCCAGAAGGGGTGGGGATAGGGTGGAATAGTTACAATGGCAACCTGCTTAATGGACTTACACCTTGGTGCAAGCTTCCACGCAGTAATTATGGATTTACCCTCCAAGGAGCCTGAGTGAGTTTGACCAATGTCTGCTCCAGGTACAGTGAGACTTCCCTTCACTGTCACCTGGTGTAAGACCCTAAAGATTATGGCCACTAAGGTTACCAATTCGCAGTCATCCCCTGGGCGGGAATAGTCGACAGTCCGATCCGAACGTATGGGCAGGGTATCGAGCCCGAAATCAACTAAAAGGCTTCCACGCAGTAATTTTGGATTTACCTTTAAGCGATCCTCATAATACGATCTAACCACCACAATCAGTTAAACCACAGAGGGATAATCTCCATAACTTACCCGAATGTGACCTCGTGCGTAACCCCTATGTGAGAGGGGGATCCCAGGTAGACTCATACGATAATTGGATTTGACTCTCCCTAACTCAGGATGCTAATGTTTGTTTTGGAAACTTTGGAGAGTTATGCTCACAGCCTAATCCAAAGTACTAAGCCTAATCTATTATTGATGGAGGATCCTAGAAAAGAAAAAATTCTAGATAATTTTTAATTAGAATTCATTTGATGGTTGTTCTTTACTCAAAAGGGGTGCATGGAAGTGAAACGAATGGAATTATGACTCAGTCTCAAAAATGCATCAAATATGATAAGTATTCATTCCTTTTCGATGACCATCTATCTAAGGGAGAGAGAGAGAGTTCTTTTCACTAACAAGCACTAATAAGGAATGTCCTCAAACAAATTTTCTTCAAACAAATCCTGATGTGATGCTAAAAATTTTGAGATACCTTCTAATATGCACAATCAATCATGAAGATGTTTTTTCTTATTGTTTTCATATGAATAATGATTAATTCAAAACAATGCTCATCTTGCTAATTATCTTCTTGGATGAATGAAAATCAGACCAACACAAGCAAGAATCATACAAACAATACACCCTCTCGTTGTGATCAAAACAAGAAGCAAAAGAAAAGAAACAATCAAAGAGAAATGAAACTTCACACCAAAAGAAATGTCAAAGAACAATGATCTTAACTAAAACCAAATGAAAATATCTATAGGCCTTTTGATGACTTTCACCAGAGTTTTTTACTCAGTCGAAAAAAAAAGAGAGAGACAATGCATGGGTTTCAAGCTCCAAATGATAGAAAAAACTCAACAATGATAGTGAAGAAGGCTACAAAATCCAAATAGCAAGATGTTTGTTCTTCAAAAAGATAGGTGTCAAAGATGGAAAGGAAGAAGGATTGACTCACAAGGTGACCCAGTAAGAGAAACACAGAGGTAAAACCTTGAAAAAGAAATTCTGGAAGGTTTATTGGCCAAAGGAGGGTTGGCGCTCTGTTGTCAAGGAAAAGGAGCATTATAGCACTTTGTGTAAGGCACTCAGGGAGCGCTGGCACTCTGTTAACATAGAGACAGGGGCGCCAGGTTCAAAAAGCTCCTAAAAGTGTCAAAAATTCAAAAATCGCAATTCAATTTCGACAATTAGGCTGAGTGTGATGGGGTAGGGAGTCAATCAACTCATGAAACCAATCAAAAAAGGAGTGGACCAGGTCTGAAATAATCAAGGGGTAAAATAAGGTCTATGAGGAGAAATCAAAACAAGAAGTTTCAATTTGAGGACTCCCCAATGGAGTCGCCGGTTTTTGTTGTAGGAAAATCTCCCTGCGGACAGGTAGATTGCCTCAAAGAGCTAGATCCTAACTCTAAGATAGAAATTTCTTAATGTGGACACTGACTTCCTTTCAAATCTATACAAACTAACACATGAGAAGGAAGGAGAATAGCAGTACCTTTTTATCGGTGTTTTTCCCTGCACGCTCCAAATCAAGCTCCAGACTTTCGCTCCTTGCTGAGTCCTATAGACAAACAAAGTACAACCACTTCCTACTCTATTGATATTAGCTTGAAAAAATATCTATCTATCAATGATAAGTTCATGTAAAATCAGACACAAACCAGAAAGAAACAGGCCAAGCATGTCATATTAATGAGAATAACGACAGTGGTACTTACAATCATAGATGCGAATGCGACAACTTCGTCAAGTCCCCTTCGTCTGACCGTTGCTCAAAAGATCCACAACCTGGATGATAATAGCTTCACTGATCACTTCTCCTTTGACTGACTGTGTGCTTCCTATGAGATCATAGGTTTCATGCTAGCAATTCTTCCCCCTTTTTCACCATCATAGAGCCTACTTATATAGGTTAAGAGAAGATTAACCTCTTGAGTTATCTTTAGAACAAGTTGAGGAATTCCTTCCTTGGATCAGGGATCTCTTGATGGAACCAAGAATTCGAATGCAACTGCATTCCAAACTTGAAAGATCCTCCCCTTATTCTACTCAACGGGCCAACTACTACCTCAAATTAGACAGCGCTCCCTCAAAAGGGACATCAGAGTGATATAGTTCTCCCTAGGAATCTTGAGGGGGCCACCAGTGCTCCAAGGATGGATAGCACTTCTTATGAGGGGTAAACAAGCATTATAAGACTCCCTGAGACCTTATGGGGGAGCTCCAGCGCTCCTAGGGCTGATGTAGGGGAGCGCTCACCTTCAAAACCTTTGTTTAAGAGCTCTTCTTGGGTGATAAAAGTTATTTTACTTCAGTTAATCATTTCCCTCCTCCAAATCAAGTGTATGATATGTCTTAAGTGCCTCCTTAGTGTCATTATTATGGCAGTATGCTTGAACAACATTTGCGACACTTGTGAACAAATTGCGACACTTGCGAAAGTTGTAAGGAACATGCGAAACTTACGACAGTTGAGAGGATCATGCAACACTTACGACACTTATCGAAGTGAGCAATATTGAGGTGTAACACAAGCAATTGAACCTACCAATGACACTACACCTGCAACCCTACACCATCGGTTGGCTTCGTCAAGGAAGAGATCTACGTGTCATCCAACAATGTCGTTTGTCCTACAGCATCAAGACTTTCAAAGATGAGGCACTGTGTGATATTTCTCCCCTTGAAGTTTGTGATGTTATTTTAGGACAACCATATTTGTGGAAGCATCATGATGTGTATGAGTCTAGACCCCATATTGTTATTATTTCTTTGGGTAGACAATTGTACATGATTCCAGAGGTGGCCCCGTCTACTGTTATTTCTTTAATTTCTGCTAAGAAATGCAGCAAGTTCATTTCAAAAAATCGGGAAGTTATTCTTCTTTGTGATTTGTGCTCACAGTAAGCAGAAGGTATTTGCCACATCTATGGCCTCTACACAACACCTCTCTTTGCAACAGAAGCAAGTGGATGGTATCATGGAGGAATACAGAGACATATTTGTCTCACCTACAGGGGTACCGACACACTGCCAATTCAAGCATCCAATTGATATGACCCCCAGCGCACCTCTACCTAATGGACCAGTCTATCAATGCTCGTTGATGGAGAATGAAGAAATCAGGCGTCAGATCCAAGAGCTTCTTCAAAAGGGGCACATCAGACCCAACTCCTCCCCTTGTGGAATCCTTATTGTACTGGTGCAAAAAAAGGATGGGACTTGGCGAATCTTCATTGATTACAGAGCCTTAAACAAAATCACATCCACGAACCACTATCCCATTCCCAGGATTGATGACCTTCTTGAACAACTCAAGGGAGAAAAGTTATTCAGCAAGATTGACCTGAAGCCTGGCTACCATCAGGTTCCCATCAAACCAACAGATGTCTGGAAGACAACCTTCAAGTCTAAGGACGGTCTCTACAAATGGCTAGTCATGCCCTTTGGCTTAACAAATGCACCAGCAACTTTCACGAGGTTGATGGACGATGTATTGAGTCCCTTCACCAACTCCTTTGTGGTAGTATATTTGGATGACATCCTCATCTTCAACAAAATGTGGGAGGAGCACATGTGGCATATTCAACAGGTTTTGAGTACTCTACAGCAGAACAAAATTTATGCCAACTTGGAAAAATGCTCTTTTGGCATGAACAGGTTCCAATACTTGAGCTACATTGTTGATGAACATGGGGTTCATGTTGATCCAACTAAGATCCAAGTCATTTGTGACTATCCAGCCCCGACTACACTGACTGAGCTTTGGATCTTCTTAGGACTCGCCAATTTTTACCGATGGTTCATGTTGGGATTCTCCCATATTGCCTGGGCCCTCAGCTAGGAGACCAAGGGCAGTGGTAGGTCCAAGTTTGTGTGGGGGAAGGAGAAGCAATGAGAATTTGAATATCTGAAACATCATTTGTGCTTAGCTCCCATACTCTCCTTGCCCGATCTGTAACAACCATTCGAGATTGAGACTGATGCATCCAACTATGTTGTGGGTGTAGTTCTCACTCAACACGAAAATCCAGTGGCATACCATAGTGAGAAACTCTTCGATGTTGTCTGTAAATACCCCACCTATGAAAAGGAAATGTATTCCATTTTACAACCCTTTCATCAATGGAAACATTACATTCTTGGGAGAAATATGATCATACACACTGATCACAAGCCTCTGTAGTTCATATAGACACATGGGAAATTGCGGAACGAATGCCATCAGAAGTGGTCCACCTAATTGCAGTAGTTCCAGCTCAACATCAAGTATAATACAAGATCTCCAATTGTTTTACTGACTACCTCAGTCGGCCTCCTGTGGCTGCACTTACCACTGTGCTCCATTCATGTGGACATGAAACATCAGAGTGGCCCCAACTTTACCAGCAAGATCTGGACATCGCCACTACATATCAGCTCTTAAGTACAAGTGCCATTGTCACTGATTTTCACATTTAGGATGGACTCTTGTGCCACCTGGGCCATTTCTATGTTCCTACAAGAGAGCGTGTGAAGTTGATTTGGCAAGCCCACTACAGTCAGGTGGCAGGACATTTTGGCATAGAGAAAACTGTGGTCGTCCTTCAGAAACATTTTTATTGGCCAAAACTTCGACTGGATGTTAGCAAGTATATCATATCTTGCACTACCTCTGCCATTGCCAATCCAACCATCTAGAAGCAAGGCTTATACACCCCTCTACCTATTCCTAAGAATCCGTGGGAGTCCATCTCCATGGATTACATGTCTAGTTTGTCGACCACCAAGCACGAAAATGACTGCATGTTTTTGGTCATTGATCAGTTTTCGAAGATGGCCATCCTCACAGCCTGTAATAAGAATGTCACAACAGCCGATACTACCAAAATATTCTTCGAACAAGTTTGGGTGCACTTTGGGATACCACAGACCATCATCTCCGACCTAGACAATAGGTTCCTCAACACCTTTTGGTTGAGTCTCTGGTCTCTCTTGGACCACAAGCTCACAAAATCCACTTCTTTCCACCCCCAAACCGATGGCCAAACTGAGGTCGTTAATTGGATGATTTTGCACATCACGTGCATGTACAACTCTAAGCATCATCATACATGGTACAAGAGTCTCTCATATGTCCAACATAGTTACAACGGAACTCTCCATAGCTCCACCGACCATAGCCCATTTCAGGTGGGTCTGGGATTCCAACCCTTGGGACCCATTGATGTTGCACTTCCTATTGACACCGCATAGACAGAATCCTCCCTTGATCAGTCTACAGTCAAAAAAGCTACCAGATTCATTGAGTGGATTCAACACATCCGTCAACAGGTCCAGGAGATTTTGTAGAAATCCAATACTAATTACAAGAAGCACCATGATAAACACATGGTACCACACCAATTTCAAGTTGGCAACAAAGTCTGGTTACATTTGCAGAAGGAGCGTCTCATCGAGCCCCATCAGAAGCTTCGACCACTTCGTTATGGGCCTTACAGTATCACCAAGGCTGTGGGTAGCAATGATTTTGAGCTCAACACTCCACCCTTCCTTGGTTTGCACCTAGTATTCAATGTGGACCTCCTTCGTCCATATTTCCCACCATTATTGGACACCTTTGAGCTCGTTGAACAACTGACACCAACAACGCTCAATCTTGACTGCATGAAAAAAGCATCCACCAATCATATAGTGGACACACAGGTCAAGGGCACTCGCCAGCAGTAGATCCATCTTTATCAGGTTGTCAAGGCAGCACAACTCCTACACCAAGGCAAGTGCCTCACCCGGGGAAAAATCCAGCATAATTTTCCTCACCTGATGGGGGAACTCAACACAATGGAGACCATTGCTTCCTAAGGGGGGATGATTGATCCAGATGGATATTGGTGGCCACCCACCTATTCCAACTAGCTCCTTATGTCCATTTTTTATTCAACACGTCTTTCTGTACTTCTTTATAATTGTGAGTTCTACACTTATGGGGTTGTCTGAAGCCTCACACATTTTCCAAGTGGATACAGGTGGCCTCTCGCCTAATCCAACTGGCCTATTTTTTATTTTTTCATATCAACACATCTTGTTGTACTTTCAGGGTTGTTTTGAGGCCCTAAACATTGTTTTTTTGACTCGCCATAGTTACATTATAAATGAAGTCAAATTCTGATGATGAAATGTGTAGTTCTCTGAAAGACCTTTCCAACGGGCTATCATGCACCTAAAACGAAGGTTGTGTGCAAAATTTATGACCCTGAGAAGTTGAGGTACCAAATTACACCAACTTACCCATAAGGCCCACATGACTTTTGGCATTTCACCTTCTAGGGTTAGTTTTTTGGATGTATAGGGTTTTGGCATTCATGAGTAATATGAAAAGGGCCTATGGAGCCTCATTGTGAGCCACATCTCTTCTCAGAGATAGCTACCACCATTCGAGCAAGTTTTAGTTCTGCAGTTTTACAGTTTCGGCCTATTTCATTATTTAATAGAAGATATTGTTCATTGAATATTTGTGGTATTCTTCCTATCTCTATCTTTATGGTATTCAATCTATAATTAGTTCGTTCCATTCCTAAATCTAGATCAATCTTTCTCGGGATGAGTAAGGAAATGAGGTGGGGAGAGATGTTTTAAGGGATAATCGACTCTATTGACTAGACCTGACAATCGAGTAAGAATTAGTCGGTGAAATTTCAAAGTCAGAATTACAGGTTGGTCGAATTATATATTAAGTCAATCACCCCAGGTAGTTAAGTAGTTACAATTGCCTAGCAACTGGACATGTATGTATAAATAGATGATCATGTATCAAGGGAAGTCTCTCTCTTTGTGATGTATTGACACATATATAATAGTGTTGTTTCTAGGATCTCACGACTTTGTGTATGTAACCTCTATGCTTTGATTTATTATGTGATGGACAACTGGTAACATTCCCTACTTTTCCCTGGATTATAACAATAGGTTTTGCTTCAAGTTCTGAAATCGATGAAAAAGGGTCTAGGCATAGTCTAAAGGAAAAACATTTCTCGTACTTTTTTTTCCATCTTATGGCAAGTCCTAACTTTGTCTTTTAATTTTTTTGTTTTGTCTTTCTGCACATGATCCCACTAGATCATGGCGTGACCCTTCAACTTGGTGCATGCAAATTTCACCTTTTTTTTCTGTCATAGGTTTCCATTCAAAAAAAATTCCATGGCATTCAACCAATCTATTAAATCCTCTGGTTTAAGACTCCCTACATATTATGAAACTTCCATTTTAATCCCATCATTTCTCCCTTCTAGGGCCCTGGGCATCCTTTCTTCAAAATTCATACTCTCTAATTGTTCTTCTTCATGTTATATATGTTGATCTACCTCTCCTTGGTTTGTCTCCTCATCATACACTTCTCTTTGTATTATTCTCTAACTAGCCAACACATTTGTAATATCTTCTACTTGCCTTTGGAGGTTTTGCATATCTCTATGCATTTGAGAAAGACTTGCTCTTCCTCTTCATATCCCAACCATATTCCTTCTCTGATACTAGATGATGTAGCCAATAAACTTTGATTCATTTACAATATAAAAAAAAAAACATACAAACACACGAGAATGGAAAATAAATCTATTGTATTCCTTCTCCATCCTAACTATTATAATGGAAGTTCAACCCCTTATAACTACTATATGAGATTTTCGAAAACAACTGATTTTAGAAAAACAAATAATTTTAGAAAATTCTCGCATGACTCTAAAACTAACCAATAGCTAAAAGCTAACTAGAGTGACACTATTTTTCAACTCTTTTTTTTATTAGTTGCATAAACTAAGAGATAACTGATAATTACTAATTTAAAAAAACACTGAAAAAACACTAAAACCCCAATTTGAGGCCTTATATGAAGGAACTTGGCCCTGTAAATGTGTTGAAATGATGTTCAATTCGAAGGATCATATCGACACATCAATGAACTCTTCAAGACACAACTCCCTGTAAAGTTTCATCATAAATGAATAACTGAATCAAAATTTATGACCCTCGAAAAATCATGCATCACGCACTTCATGTTGAATGTTCTCCTTTAAAGTGCCCATAAAGAGATTTAAAAAATTATCCTCATGAATGTTCTTTACCCTGAGACTGAGCTTTTGGAATTGTTTAGTGTGTTATGTAACTGAGCCTTTTTTCCGAAGATTTATCAATTGACTAAAGAATGTATTTCTCTTAATATCCCCATAATGTGATATCAATTCTTCCGTAAAAATGGACCAAGAGATAATATAGTCATTTTTTTTTTCACAAAGCCATCACCAAACAAATTGATCATTTTCTAAATATAAGGATGCAATAGGTACCTTTTGTACGCTTGGAACTTGGCGTAAATCAAAGTATTGCTCCATCTGGAATATCCATGTTATATGATATTACGAGGCCTCATGGGGGGAGAAGGGCATGTGGGCCTCATGCGAGGACCCACTGCCCCAAGTTAAAATTCTTTCATTTTTCTTTTTATTTATTTTTATTATTTTATTATTTTATTTATTTATTATTTTTTTTAGGGTTAAATTTTAATGGTTTATGTTTTAAATAATAGTTTGAATTAAAATTTATATTTTACTTTTTAATAGTTATGTTTTATGTTTTAATTAATGGTTATGTTTTATGTTTTAATTAATAGTTAAATTTTAAAACATAATAATGTTAATAATGTTTTAAAATTTATTTATATTCAAAATTATGTTTAAATTATACTTAAATTTATGGTTAAATTCATGTTTAAATTTAAAAACTAATTAAAGTGACTAATAAATTAGAATGATTAATTAATTAAGTGAGTAATTAATGCTAATGATATATAAGGATAAAAAATAAATCACATTAATTAGTTTAAATGAAAATTTTAAGGACCTAGACTAGGATAAGCGGGAGGGGGCTTCATACGCACTAGGAAGGTAAGTTAGAGGAATTGGCGAGTGTGGTACAGTGATAGTGTAGCTACCAGGAAAGGGAGTCAATATTTTTCTTAGGCGAAGACATCGAGCTTAGATTTTTTAACCCTGACCTAGCCACTTCCCCTAAAGAGAGTAACGTCTATTTACAGACAAGTAAAAAAAAACTTACGCCTAACCCTTTTTTCAAGTTTAAGTTGCGCAAACGTGAATTTCCATAGACTCTCCGTGACAAACTTTTGGTGGATGTAGATTCAATTATACAGGAAAGTTAGGACTCGAGGAAATGGAGGCAGAGGGGCATCGTCGCAGGGACCACCAACGCTGCCACCGCCATCGCCTAAATTAGCTCTCATTCTGCGCTCTTTGGAGGCCATAAATGAAACTTTAAAGGGTCATCATCCAACAGGGATCAAAGTGGAGCCCACACCATCTAGAACAGGTAATATTGAAGTGTCGATGGATTCAGGGGGAGGGACTCCACCCGAGGACATCACTAGAGAACTGCAAAAGATCAAACTTCCATAGTTCGTCGGGGGTCATGCCAGTGAACGTGCAGAAGAATGGTTGGAAGGGATGACATGATGTTTCGCCTGAAGAGACTATGCTTCCACATCAAAGGCGAAAATAAAAATATTTCAGTTAAGGGACAATGCCTTGAACTGGTGGGGAAACCTCGAGAGGCAGTTGCACCTTACCCCAGACACCGTCTCTTGGTAACTTTTTGAGGAAAGGTTCTGAAGGAAATATCTACCAGCTTACTATGAGGAACAACAGGTGGGAGCATTTCATGCTCTAGTAAAGGGGAATAGGGTCGTGGAAGAGTACAAGATTAGGTTCATGGAGTTGGTGAAATATGTTTCATACATGGATAATGATCAACGACAGGAAGAACGCTTTGTCTATGGGTTAAACCCTAAGATAAGGGCCATGGTGCGGATGTGGAAACTGTCTTTAGTAGCGGAAGTAGTTGAAAATGCACGTTATGCAGAGGAACACATGAACTTAAATGGAGGTACGAGATCGACCTTTCCGCATCATCCTGGATTCGTTGGGAAGTCCCCTAGGGCCTTCTTGATGAGAGGGAGCTCTAGACCACCTCCTTATGGTAATAGAGTCACACCAAGGACAGTTGCTATAGGTATTTCAATGGCAGCAAGTGCAGCATCCCGCTCATCACCAATGACACAGGCAGGTCCATGACCTTCTCAGGGAGTAGCTAGTAGGGGCAGGGGAAACAGGGGAAGGAACTCATTTCAGAGACCGTCATAGAGCAGTGCGCAGATTCAATCTTGTGTTACATGTTGGGGATGTGGAGTGCCCCATTACCAGCGTGACTGCCCAGAGTTGCAAGAAGGATTTGTGCATAGAGAAGGAAAGGCCCCGATGGGAAGAGCAAGTGGTAGCCACCATATTTATGCAATAGTTAACAATCATCAGGAAGAGCATCAATCCATGGTGGTGGAGTCATCAGGTAAGCTAAATCATATCAATGTTAAAATTTTATTTGATTCTGGTGCTACAGATAGTTTCATTTCAATCTGCATTAGAAAAGAGTGGGTTGGCAGCCTACAAGCACGACGACTTTAAACAAGTCGAGATGGCTTCGAGGGAAAAACAAGTGGTAAGACCTAGCATTGATAATTGTCTAGTAGACCTGGGAGTGTGTACTACTAGGTTCAAGGTATACTTCACTACCCTCAGGACGTATGACTTAATCATTGGAATGGATTGGTTAGAAGCCCATGGAGCTATGGTAGATTTTTTCGCAAAAAGGGTGCTTTGTGTTGAAGATGAAGGAAGTCCAGTGGAGATCCACAGTGTACAGAGAAAGGTGTCTCTATGCTTTATCTCAACTATGAAGGTTAAGCAGTGCATGAGGCAAGGGTGTCAACTTTATGTAGTGGAAGCAGTGAATGAAAGGAAAGGACCCTCCTTGGATCGATACCCTGTGTTGTTATAATTTAAGGATGTTTTTCCAAATGAGTTGCCAGGGTTACCTCCTGAGAGGGAGATTGATTTTACTATTGAGCTAAAACCTGGTGCAGAACTAATTTCCAAGACTCCGTATAGGATGATAGCGCCAGAACTTTGTGAGTTGCAGATGCAGTTGAAGGAGCTACTCAACTTAGGGCTAATAAGGCCTAGTGTCTCACCTTGGGGTGCACCAGTAATTTTTTTGAAGAAGAAGGATGGTTCCTTACGACTGTGTATATATTATAGGGACTTGAACTGTTCTACAGTCAAAAATAGGTACCCAATGCCACGAATAGATGATCTCTTCAATCAGATGAAAGGAGTAGCGGTATTCTCAAAAATTGATTTGTGATTAGGGTATCACCAGTTAAGGATTAAGGAAGGCGATATTCCTAAAACTTTCTTTCGAACTCAATTTGGGAATTACGAGTTCGTTGTAGTACCTTTCGGATTAACCAATGTGCCAGCAGTATTCATGAGCCTCATGAATGGTGTATTCCGGAAATACTTAGACCGCTTTGTATAAGTATTTCTAGATGATATCCTCATCTCTTCCAAGAACGAAAGAGAACATGAGGAACACTTGTGAGTGGTGTTGTCCTGCCTTAGAGAGAACAAATTGTATGGGAAGTCGTCGAAGTGTTCCTTCTTCCAAAACGAAATTCACTATTTAGGTCATATCATTTCCGGTGAAGGAATCTTTGTGGACCCATAAAAGGTAAAGGCCATTATGGAATGGCCAGTGCCGAAATTTTCTCATGAGGTAAGAAGCTTCATGGAGCTAGTAAGTTATTATCGAAGATTTGTGGAAGGTTTCTCTAAAATAGCGAAACCCATCACCACTTTGCAGCGCAAGGGGGTCAGGTATGAATGGACAGAATAATGTGATAGTGCATTCATCGAGCTTAAGAGGTTACTAACTAGTGCTCCAATTCTATGAGTGTCGGATATGGAAAAGGACTTCACAGTCTGCATGGATGCCTCGAAGAAAGGGTTGGGGGTCGTGGTAATGCAGGATGGAGGAGTGATAGCCTATGCATCAAGGAAGTTGAAGAAACACGAGGAGCTTTACGCTACTCATGATTTAGAGTTGGCAGCTGTAATGTTAGCTCTAAAACTTTGGAGGCACTATCTAGTGGGGAAAAACTTTGAGCTCAAAATGGACCATCAAAGTTTAAAACATATCTTCACTCAAAGGGATCTGAATGCTAGGCAAAGGCGATGGAGTGAGTTTATGAGTGAGTACGATTTTGGTATTTCTTACATCAAGGGAAAATAAAATGTGGTCGCGTATGCCTTGAGTAGGAGACCACGAGTCTTCTCCTTGGTACCCTTAAAATTCAATCTGAGGGAACGTGTGTTGACGCAACTCCTTGGAGATAGTTGGTATTTAAAGGTTACTTCAAACCTCGAGAGTGGGAAGCAGTTAGATCCAAAGTATGATGGATATAGCCTAGAAGCAGATGGGCTATTAAGATATTGAGGAAGGATGTACATCCCTGAAAGTGGGGATATTCAAAACATTATACTGAAGGAATCCCATAGAGCAATTTATTGTGCGCATCCAAGTGTGAAGAAAATGTACGCATACATGAGGAAGCTCTTCTTCTAGGTAGGCATGAATCGTGATGTATTCCATTTCATCGCCAAGTGCCTAGAGTGTCAACAAGTGAAATCCGACCACCATCACCCGACAGGACTCCTACAACCACATGATGTTCATATGTCCAAGTGGGAATTCATTTCTATGGATTTTGTTATGGGATTGTTGCTCACATCTCATAGACACAATGTCATTCTTGTAATAGTTGATAAGTTAACCAAGAGTGCTCATTTTATTCCAGTTGGAGACACTTACGATGTCACTGATATGGCACGCGTGTTTGTAAGTGAGTTCATATGTTTGCATGGGATACCCAAGAAGATCATTTCAGATAGGGACTATAGATTCACTTCTAGGTTTTGGAAAAGTTTCCAGTCAGCGTTGGGGACTCAGTTGAACTTAAGCACAACTTATCACCCTAAAATAGATGGGAAAACTGAGAGAGTAAATCAGGTTATGGAAGATATGATTAGGATATATGTCATGGATAATCAAACCCATTGGGAGAAGTACCTACCTTTGGTAGAGTTCGCCTACAATAACAATTTTCATAGCTCCATCGGAATGCCACCCTACGAAGCTCTGTATGGAAGGCCATGCAGAACACTGTTGAGTTGGGAAAGATTAGAAGACCAAGTGACAGTTGGGCCAGAATTGATTCAAGAGATGGAGGAACAGGATATACAGATCAAGCAGAGACTAAATGAAGCACAGGATAGACAGAAAAGTTATGTTGATGCACACAGGACTGAATGAAGTTATAAAGTTGGAGATCAGGTTTTCATTCATATCGGGCCTAATAAGAGTACCATTCAGTTCGGGAAGGGGACAAAGTTGTCACCTAGTTTGATAGGACTATTCAAAATCCAAGAGAAAATTGGACTTGTTGCCTATCATCTCGTACTGCCACCCCACTTGCATAAAACTCATAATGTTTTTCATGTATTTGTCTATGTCATTATGTTGTTGATGAATCACATAAACTAAATTGGAAGGAATTATAGGTATTGGACGCGGGAACCCTCATGGTAGAATTGTTACGCTTATTGGACCGTAGAGTCCGATAGCTCGAGAACCATCTGGTAGACAAAGTTAAGGTCCAGTGGGACAAGTATAGTCCAGGATCTGCTACTTGGTAGGATGTCGAGACATTATGACGAGATTATCCCTCACTTTTTTGACCACCCCGAGAATATGTTTCTCGAAGGTTGGGTGTATGTAACACCACCTTTTGACTTAGACAACTAGGATTACCTGAGGCCTAATTACCTTTATTTTCTATTCTCAGTGAAACTATTAATAATACACTTGAAGTTTTAAGACATACGAACCTTTATGAATGTTTAAATGTTATTTGAATGATGATGGGTATGATGCAATATATTATGTGAATGTAAATTCTATGAATATTTAAATATTATTTGAATGATGAAGGATATGATGCGATCTATTATGAGAATGTAAATTCTATGAATTTTTAAATATTATTTGAATGATGATGGATATGATGCGATCTATTACAAGAATGTAAATTATATGAATGTTTAAATGCCATTTGAATGATGATGGATATGATGCGAGCTATTATGTAAATGAAAATTTTATGAATGAGTAACGTCAATTGAATTATGGGGATATTATGAGATCTATTTCTAACTTGAAAACTTGATATTAAGTTGTTGGTACGTGGATACCGAATTGAGATTATGGTTGTATGCAATTACATGATGATAGTTCATAGATATGTATGAGTTTGTGTTATAGACTAATCCACAAGCCAATGGGCTATGAAATAGCCAAGGGATAATGGTAATGAAAGTGGATGTCATGACCACCGACCGAGAAACAATATGGTATGAATTTTAGTATGTGAAATTATATTGGTTTGAATGCCTAGCTATGATATGTGGATCAGTGCAGGATTTCAGGTGGTGAGACTGCCTAAAACTGAATAAACGATGATAAAATTCCCAACAACACGGTGCCACTATATATTCCATTGTAGGGTGTGGACCCTAGTCCTGTTAGGAGGGGTAGAGGCATTTCCCACCGTGTATCCTTCGAAACCTGGAGTCATGGGAGGATGGTGTTAGCTCATGCTCCCCTAGACGTGTGATGATGATTGTTAGTTTCCTGCTAGGGAAGCTTGGTCAAGATAGTGACACTTCCGCTTACGGGTTCTATTTGGAGTTAGGTCAATATAGTTGACGCTCCAAGATAGTCCAGCAGAGGAAGGATAGGAATGGAAGATGGAAGTAAGTTAGGGAGAAAGGATTAACAGAAATAGTTGAGAGTGTATGGATATTTGCCTTATGGTGGAAATTATTGTGTTTCCTTTTGAAAAGAAAATGCGTATATATGTATATTCATAATTACTTAACTAAACTACAATTGTCCAAATAAACATTGTTGAGCTAGATTATTGTAATTAAGGGATTTCGCAAACATTTGTCTAAGAATATTATCTTTTATAACATCAATAGTCTTGTTGATTGGATTGGATTACAAAAATTACTATAGAAGTGATAGTTATTGTTATTAGTACATGCACGAGACTTGTATGTACTAGCTACACATGCATTTATTGCACATGTACACTAGTGTGTATGAGTTTTCTTGGTTTACTTACTGATGATGTTGTTTATGGGATATGAATGTGTGAACCATGTGTCATTTCCCTTGTATCATAAAATACTTTAACTTCAGGACGAAGTTTCCTAAAGGGTGGGTGTATGTAACAACCCTAAGTAATTAATCAATTGTCAGGATTTAAATAATTGTTTCATGTATATTAGTCTAATTAATTAATTAATTGTCGTGATTAAATATTTGTTTAATGTATATTAGTTTAATTAATTAATCAATTAATAATCATGATTAAATATTTGTTTAAGAAATATTGGTTTAATAAATTAATAATTTTCATTTTGAGACTTAGTGTATTGGTAGATGACCCATTAATGAAAAGGGGATAAGGTGGTTGACACTTAATGGAGGGATAAGGTGGGTGAGACTTAATGAAGGGAGAAGGCAGTGAATAAGGGAGGGGGGAAAGTAGGATAAGGGGAAGGGAAAACACTTGGGAAGGGGACTTTTGTTACACTTGGGAAGGGGACTTTTGTTTCTGGGGAGCATTATTTTTTCATATTGGAGGAATGTATTACTGGTTTTGCTTGAGGAGCTTGTTAGAGGTCTATCACAGGGGGCACTTGTTGCCGGTAGTTTTGGGCTCGGGAGGGGCAAAAAATCGTAAGGATTCCTGGAGCTAGGGAGTCAAAGAGGCTCTTTTCCTAGCTCGCTAAGAGGAAAAGATTCAGTTTTCAGGCAGTTTCAAGAAATTAGCAACAACAGGAAAGAAAGGGACAAACTTCTTCTTCAAGAGGTAATTTTCTAGTGTTAATTTTGTTTTGAATGAAAGTTATGATATGTATCTAGGTATTGAAATTGTGTAATCTGTTTTGTGACTATTTTGGACTGTATAAATTGAGAATTTGATATTTAACTGATTAATTTGCTAGAACTCCATCATAAATTAGATAGATTTGTTGTAATGCAAACAAAAATAGAAATTATATGTCCTGATCAAGAAAATAAAAGTAATTTAGATTACAAATTTACCATTTAACTTTGAAGCCATAATGAAGGGCTTTACAACCATCAAACTTCATCATATCTATCTTTGGAATAAAGTAGTTCCTTGGTATTGACTTGAAGCCTTGATAATGTGGATCTTGAAGTGATGAATAATTCTGAAATTGGATATTGGTACTCTCCAATTGTGATAAAATATTCTCCATATATAATTGAGTCTCAACACCAATGTTCTCCTTATTTCCAAGATTTCCGTATCCTTTTTAAGGATCCCCTTTAAGAAGAGGGTTTCTATGGATTTTTTCATTTCATTCATTTTCTTTTCTATTTCATACATATTTTCATTTATCTTATATTCTATATATCCAGTATTTTCATTCATCTTCTTATCCATATCATTCTTATTTTCATCCAATTTCTTTTATATATGATCTTTCTATTCTATTTTGAAACATTATTAAGAATTACCAATCACCCTTTTAAAACAAACACAATCCAAATTTTACAATATTAAAAAGTTAAAACCTTATCACATTTATAATAAACTTAATTTGATTATTAATTTTCATTACAACACTTCGTTTTATTCAATTAAATTTAATTAAATTTTGTTATTTATCCCAAATACACTTCATCAAAACTTAATTAATTTCACCACATCAACAACTAAATGTCTATCCCATTCATACATTTAAGAACTCCAATTGAGAGATTAACCAGCTTCCTTTGACACTCCAATCAAAGGATTGAACTCCATTATTTGGAATAAAATTCCAATCAACTTCAAAGTCAACCACCATAATTAGAAAAAAGATATGTATATTTTCAAACCAAAGTAGTGTAAACTCCCACTTTTGTCATAAAAATCCGTG